>CAJNIZ010036158.1:13100-40806 GCA_905231905.1 Symbiodinium pilosum | reverse complement strand
AACCCCTAAACCACTAAAACCCCTAAACCCCCAAACCCTGAGCCTTGCAGGCCCTGAAGCGCAGCTGAAGATCAAGTTTGCTCTTACCCTAAACCCTAGATCTAGGATGCTATTCCACCACTCCTAACACCACCGCATAAGGATAAGGCTTGAATAGGCTGGGTTTAGGGTTTAGGGTTCAGGATCGCTGATAGGGAACTTACATGAAGTTACCCTATTATTGGCATACCATATTACAAATGATTGAGTTTCGTTCTTGTATTCACCCTAAACCCTATATATACCCTGATTATAGTAACTTAATTTAAGCTCCTTAACAGCAACCCAGTAAGTTGCGGGGACATTGCTGGCAGGAAGAGCAGGGAAGTCAATGACAGACCACAGCAGATGCGCGTTTAGGCCTAAACGCAAAATCCCCACACCCTAAACCCTGAACCCTAAACTCAAAAGCTCATCCATTTCCACAAGAATGAAGCCTGCAACCGCCTAATAGCGCTTCCCCTTATTAGGTTTTGGAGTTTTAGGGTCTAGGGTTTATTGTTATTGTGTAATGGTGCTATATTGAGAATATTGTTTGTCAGGCGGCGGAGGGCTTGTTGCTAGGGGACCTGAAAGGGGGACCTCTTCAAAACCATTATGTACGTGAGCCAACATGTCGTCCCCAACTACTGTATTCCCAAAAAGCAACTTAAGTGTTTTGGCTTTAGAGCTTGTTGCAGAGACAAGCTGGGGTATCGAATATGTACTAGCGGCGAGGGGCTGGGGGCAGGACGTAGAACGGAGCAACCGAGAAAGGGTTATGACATCCGAAGGCACTACAGCCCCCAGTAGCGCCCAATACAACACCCTTCAAGTTCCTTGTTGTAGTTGAGCCAAGTAAGACTATACCCTCTAATACTACATGACTTCAACAGATGAGAAAAAGTAGTCCTCTGATCCTTAAACCCTATACATCCCTAAACTCTAAACCGCTAAAGCCTAAACCCCTGGACCCCTAAAACCCTCAAACCAGTACACCATGCCTTCTCGGAGCGGTCCAGGGATTCGGAGAATTCCTCCAAGTCCTCGTCGCTGAGAGGCGCGCCAACTAGCAGCAGGAGCAGCTCCCCGTTCCGGGTTGAAGGTAAAAGGGTTTAGAAGTGTAAGGGTTTAGGGTGTAGGGCTGAGGGTTTACAGCCAAAAGAGTCCAGATTTAGCTTCCAAGGGTTATAGAAAAGTCTGTGTTTTGGGGTGTAGGCAAATCATAAGGTAGGGAGGCTCGCGTTCTTGCAGTAAGGGTGGCTGCAGGCTCATGGCGCAGAGTGTTAAGTACAAAGCTCGCATGATGCTGCTATACAGGCCACGATTGAGGGGTTAGGGTTCACGAAGAATATGAACATCACCTATCAAGGCACCAAATCCGTTCTTCGGCAGACATGTTCAGGCCTGTGGATTTAGGAGGCAGGTGCTTCTCGGAATGCAGTCCTCAATATGCTCCATAACAACAAAAGCTTCTGAATAAAGAAATCAGGAAGGACGAAGTCATCTCCGAAGCCTCCCTAAGCCCTATAAGGCTTAGGAATTAGATTAGGGTTTAGGGTTTAAGTTAAGCGTTTGGGGTTTAGGGTATAAGCCCTGAAACCCTGAACCTTACCCCTAGAATTCTCACTCGTACGCCCCAGGTTGAGTCAACATGGCGGAAATGTTTAACAGCTCCAGGCCGTATAGCCTAAGAAGGGCTTTGTGGGCTTCATAAGGTTTATCTTCCCCAAACCCTATAGGGTCTAGGGTTTAGGGTTTTAGGACTTAGGGTTTAGGGTATCAACCCTTAAACCCTCAACCTTACCCCAAGCAAAGTCAGAGGCTTCCAGTCCAGCAAGAAGCCAATTAGTCATATGACTACGTTACAAGGCAGCAACATGAGTTCATGCTCAGTAGTAGGATTTCTTCAGCTGATGTTCGTTGCACAGTGGCTATACAGAGCTATGCTGACTTTACGTCTGGGTTACATAGGGCTTAGCTAGGGTTGCATATGCTGCTTGTGTAGGATAATATGAGGTTTACGGACATAAGCCCAGTAATCGCAAAGTACATGGAAAAGAAAGGGAAAGTGGCGTGGAAAGCAGGATTATGTGAGCCATAGGCCGAACTCCTAGCATCCCCCTGAATAACCCCTGCAAGACTTCCCTGTATAATCCCCTACATACCGCCCTTGAAGGAGTTCAGACTACAGTTCATGTAGGGGTTTAAAGGGCCAACACCCAGAATCCTGCATGACCTTAACATACTAGAATCTCAGTGTCCCCAAGGTGTAAGATACCTAGCGCCATACAGGATTTTAGGATTTAGGGTTTAGGGTCGGAGGGCACAGGCTTTGTCCACCATGGTATGTATAGCTTTTGGGCACGAGTAGCATTCTCAGAAGTTGGGCTGTCGCGGGGCGGTACTTAGAAGGCCCCCCCCCCAAACCCTAAACCCTTAACCCTTCTAGTTGTGCTGGCAATGCCTAGTAATCAGGGGGTGCTTAGGGTTTAGGGTTTAGAAACTGCAGGTAGCTCGGGTTACAGGTGAACACTGAGCCAAACAATGTCCAGAAATTGGAAAGCGCACCTTCGAGGCTCTTCAACTTGTCTTCCATGTTATCCACAACTGTCTCGACGACCTGCTTGGTCTAGGGTTTAGGGTTTGCTTAGTGTTAAGGGTTTAAAGTATCGGGCACGCAGGATACTTGAAATCTTTTTGGGAGAACAGCAAACGGGACATTTAAAGTCTGGAAAACCCGAGAAGTCAACCAAAGTCATCGTGGTGCAAGAAGGTATAAGGACAACTCACACGACTCACCCCGCTGGATGACAGGGATCTATAGGGTTTAGGGCTTAGGGCTTAGGCTCAGGGTATAATGCTTAGGGTTTTTGGTCCCTGGAACTTAGTAACTACCTATCATTGGGTAGCCTACATACATCCATTTCGAGGGTTATAGGTAGGGCTATCTATGCCCAGTTTTAAGTAGCTACTACCTCCCATGAACCTTCGAATAGAGTTTCGGCTTTGAATCTTTAAGCCCGAGCATTACCCGAAGATCCTCCTGCAGTATCAACCCGTAGTCCTTCAATCCAAAGATGCGAAAAAAGAACACTAGTGATCCCTCACCTTAGACTTTAGGGTTTAGGGTGATCCCTCACCTTAGAAGTGAGCCTCCCACCGCCGTGATAACACGAACAACAAGAATAGCGACACTATTGGTTTTCTGCAGCATTCAGTTTTGGGGTGGTGAGGGGTAAGCCTAAACCCCAAGCCCCAAGCTCAGAAAAAGGAGGGGATTGGGGGTCCAGGGGTACTAATACCATTGCTATAACTCAGCTCTGATGTGCTTATGCTCAGGTTTTTTGTGTAACAGTATGTGAGTTTATCATGGTCCTAAAGTGGGCATCCCAGTACCATTCCAAGCTTAGAACTTCGACTTTTGGGGGAACGTGCGAGGACTGTTAAATTTAAGGAGCAGAAAGATAGTGTGAGGGAAAATGAACAATTACATAAACAAGCCACCCCGCTCTTACACAGAAACACACCCGAATATTCATCAATAGTCACCATGATTAGCTTGTGGAGTATTGAAGTATTTGATGTTTCGAGGGTGGTGCTGGCGGTCACAATGGGGCAAGAGATTGCATCATTCGTGACAACTCCTGAACTCCGCCGACCTCGACAAGCTGTTCGAGCTGTTCTATGAGCTTCTTTGATGCCTGCAGTCCGGTCGCATGGATTTCCTAAGCTAGTTTGAGCGCCACAGCCAAAACCCTAAACCTCAAATCAGGGCTGATACGAAGTTTGGAACACTTTTCCACCAAAAAAAGATGCCGCTATGGAGCCCTTGGTTTCAGTCAGCGGCATATGGGTACCGACCCTTGCAGAACTGCGAAGGCATCGTCATGACAAATGGTTCAGTGCAAGTTGAGAGGAATGAGACAATCAGAGAAGTAGGGATCTCCCTGCAGGATGCTAGGCACATTGGGTTAGGGGCTTAGGGTAAATATGAGCTACAATCCATATTTCCTACCCAATCTAGTGGGCATGGGTTCCTTATTAGGGAACTACAAGGGGGACCCCTGTTATGTCCACTGTTAAGGGATTGTCTGTAGCTCATATGGCGAAACGCAGCGTGGTTGATGATAGCAATTACAGACTCCAGGTTGCTTCCCGTCTGTGTCTTGGTTTCGCCTACCTGCAGAGGATGTCTCTGAGTTCCTTCCAGACACCGTTTAAGGTTTGCCTGTGACCCCACCACCCAGACCCCTGGGAGGATCTAAAAATTAGATCCCCTGTATAGACCCATTAAAACCCCTATATAATCCTTATATAATTTCCCCTATGGTTCTAGGGGATCTAATTTTTAGATCCTTTTGGGGTCTGGGCACTTGCATTTGTATGAGTAATGCCAACTAATTGATCGGGAGATGCCAATCAGGCTTAGAGCTTATGGACCAGGGAAAATGCGTGTCAAGACCCTGCCTCTACCCTCTATCGTACCCTAAATACCCACTACTAGGGACCACATGCCCCTAATTAAGGGTACGAGGAGGTCCATGTTATATATTTTCATTGATGATTCCATGTCCGCGGCCATGTCAGCACCAGAAGCTATGCCTTTCAATTTCTGACGTCCCAATCGCCCACTAAAAGTGGCAGCTGGCCTCCGTAACGAATAATCAAGCTATTCTGTGTTGGGATATGGGGCTTTCATACGTGAGAGGCCTCAAAAGATAGACCCCAATCGAATCGGTACCTTTTTTTGGGTGCCTCACAAGCATGGTACCCATTTCTTGGAAACACACATCCTTGTGGACACAAGAAACGATCTTGTCCCCCTAAACCCTAAAACCTAAACCCTATAAACCCTAAACCCTATAAACCCTAAACCTTTGATCTTGATCTTGTGCTTGGCTTCTCCACTGCGCTGATCAGATGTGTGCAGGCTCAGAACCAGCTGGCCAGTGTTGCGCAGTTCAGGTTTATACTGTTATGACTGTTACTGCAATTCATATGAGCCATAGTCTAAACTCCTAGTATCCCCCTTGATAACCACTGTACTAGTCCCCTATATAACCCCCCTTAAGGAGTTAAGAGTATAGCGCATATGATTACTATTATTAGGATTTAGGGCTACGCCATGAATCGTGAATCGATGGGTTCAGATACGCCACAAGGATCCCTAAACCCTAAACTAATCCCTTAAACCCTTAAAGCCTTAAACCCCAAACCCTAAACCCAAGAGCCTAAACAAACGCCAGATCTGAGCGCAAGTACAACTCAAGTAGGTCCAAGTACGTAATAAGGCTCAGGGTTTAGGGTTTAGGGTTCACGGTTTAAGGTTCAGGGCGTTAGGGTTTAAGCTTTGGGGCTTAGGGTTTAAAGTTCAGGGTTTAGGGGTTTAGGGACTAGGGCTACCTTCTTAACAATCCTGATAAATGGTAGTTTACAGAAATAAGGGGACCCCCAATATGGACACCCAAGTACTACACTCCTGATTGCAGAGATCCCTAAGAAGCAGCCCTAGTTTTGGGAACCCCCCCCCAAAAAAGCAAAGGACTAAACGCAAATGCGGTGTCGCTTAAGAATTCCTACAAATAGGATTGGAGCCCTCAATTTTCACAGTCACTCAAGTTCTCTTGAGCTTAACAAGATATAACCCTAAACCCTACTTCTATCGTGGCTAGCGGTGGGTGGCTTGATTGGTAGTCCGTTTCCATGCCTTAAACCCTAAATCCTAAAATCCTAAACGCTAAACCCTAAATCCCTAAACCCTAAAACCCTAAACCGTAAATCCTAACCCTAAATCCCTAAATCCTGAACCCTAAATCCACTGCCCCTATACCGTCCAACCTTCATTCCCAGGTCACCAGAGGCAGGGTTTAGAGTGGCTCCAGGATGTCAGGTACAGCTGCTCGGCTTAGGGTCCAAACCTTGGATACTGCCCCCACTCAGTAACAGTTGGATAATAAGTATAGTATGGTTATATATTGCCCTTAATAGGATCCCTAATATAAACTGTTACTGGGTGGGGGCAGTACCCAATGTAAACCTGTGATTAATAACACCTCCCCTTTTAAGGGCCTTAATATTACGATCCCTATTATAATCCCTATTAAGGGGAAGCGGTTTATTCATAAGGGGTCTACATTACTACCCCCCCCCTCATACTACAGTTACTACTGTGGATAGCAAAAACCCTGCATGATCCTAAGCACCCTAAACCTTGGGAATTATGGTGATATAGCATAGTAAGTTCATGCAGAGTTTTCAGTATCAACAGCAACACCCTAAAACCTAAGCCTTAAACCCGAAACCCGTCTAGGTCTCCCCTTTATGAACTTTTTTACGATAATTGAGGCCAACAAGGGGTGAGCCTTGGGGAGGTTAGTAGGGGAACCCATGGGTTCAGGATGTAGGGTCTAGGTTGGGTACTGCCCCCCACTCAGTAACAGTTGGATAATAAGTATAGTATGGTTATATATTGCCCTTAATAGGACCCCTCATATAGACTGTTACTGGGTGGGGGCAGTACCCAAGGTCTAGGGTTTAAGGGGCTGAAGCTCCAAATCCAGCCTCTTCGTACTGCCGCCGACTCTCTTCGGCGACCCTCTTCTTGGCATCAACCTCAATCGGCTTGGGATTTTTGCGCAAAGATATGTTACACGCTTTGGGGTGGTCAGCGTTGTGAGGATTGCAATATGGACGACACAAACTGCGTAATTAGTATAATGGGGGGATATGGTCTAGAATGACTTTGTGACTCCTGCTTACCCATACCTGCTTGTAAAGCACCTGGTATTGGTATTCTAAACGCATGACATTTTCATAGGAAGTATAGGAGCTCGCATTTGCCAAGCAAACTATTTTTTTTATAAAAAAAAACACTGCGTCACTTTTGTCAACAACTTGTACTGCTTGATTATGCCCCAAGGCAATAGGGAAGAACAAGTTAGATTTTGAAATTTTTCCCACGGCAACAAGGCCCCGGATAACTAACCGTAGATCTACGCTCGAAGGCCCGAAAGATCCCAGTAAACCCTAAGCCCTTCACCGCCGCCCCAAATACGTTGGCCTCTTTTGACAAGTCTACGTCGAACTCCCTCAGGTTCTATTTGGGAAGGGGTAAGCTTTCCAATGCGTCGCCCTTAATAGGACCCGTAATATACACTGTTACTGGGGGGGGGAAGGGGGGGGGGGCGCAGTACCCAAAATCTACGGCTTATCATAACCAGGAGCGCCTTCCATCAGATTCTTCATGTCCTCTCCAGGTGAGTCTCTGTTCACTACCCTAAACCCTAATTCTATAACCCACATGACCCCAAACCCTAAACCCTAAATCCTAAACCCTCAATCCATAAACCTTCAATCCCAAACCCTAAATCCTAAACCCGAAACCCTAAACCCCAAATCCTAAACCCTAAACCCTTTTCCGGAAGGTCCAAGGCAGGCCGCTCTAGAGTTGAACTGGCTGATCTTGGCCACGCGGATTTTCGCCTCATGCTTGACCTGAGGCTTCTCTTCTATTCAACGGGTCGTTAGGGTGGAGGGTTTATAGGGTTTTGGGAGTTTAGGGTGTAAGGGTTTACCAGGTTTAAGGGTTTAGGGTTTAAGGACGTAGGGCTTAAGGCTATAGTCTTACTTGTTCAATCGTATACCGCATCATATTCCATAGTGGGTCTTAGTACACTGCGAATCATTTTTCCAACGATGACGCGGTCCACTTTCTCTATGGGTATTGGGTTTCCACAATGTGGACGTGCAGTTAAAATTATGGTTTCCTCTTTCTTCTGTATAGCTTTTTGAGGTTCCGAAAACAGCGACCTAGGATAGAGGTGCAGGGATTCAGGCATTCCCTTGACATAGGCGCGGTGCTGCATAGGGGATGATTTTGGGACGCCATGTTCAAAAGAACAAAGCAGCTTCCCAAAGAGCTGAATACTTTCGAAGGACATTTCCGAAAACCTTGCGGAGATCTGCGGAAAGACCTATACTTCCTTTGCAGCTCAAAGCAGGGACAATTTCAGGTTTTTTATCCAGAGCTGTGCTGGCAATCCCCACAGAACCAAACTTTGGGAGTATTAAACCTTAAACCCTGAACCCTAAACCCTGAACCTTAAACTCTAAACCCTGAACCCTAAATTGGTGACTCCAACCTGCAGGTGAGGTTGGGGTATCCAAACCCCCGTTGCTACCGTAGAAGACGATGCACCCTTACACCACCCCAGACCCTAACCCGAAAAACTCATACCTAAACCCTAACCCCAAACCACTACCCTCAACCCTAAACCCGTGCCGAAAAACCTATCTTTAAGCCCTAAGTTCTAAACCTTAAGTTTCTGCAAAATGGAGTTCAGGGTGAGCTGCCGGAGGAACGTTTGAACCCCAGTCCATATAACGTTTGGGGGCTTAGGTTTGGAGACTAGGGTTTCGTGGCACGGTTTAGGGATTATAGGGTTTAGGGATTGGGGTTGAGGGGCTAGGGCTCCGAGTGCCCAAATAGTGTACCCAAGCCTTCTAGAGCATTTGCTTCGCCATTACAGAAGTCTAGCCTTCGAACCCCTACACATTCCTATTTGATTCCTATATGTCCCTATATACTCCCTGTATATCCTGGTACCCCCATACAGCCCGTCTGCATCCCCATACAGCCTGTACTCCCTCTCTACCCTCTCTAGCCCAATGATGCCCTAAATCACAAGCCTGTCAAAACCTGAACCCCAAGCCCAAAACCCCAAACCTAACTTGTACCTCAAGCCCTAAACCCCAAGCCCTAAACCCTCGACCCTAGATGGCTACCCTAAACCCTAGCAGAACATCTGAGTAACGTTTTTGGGTGGTTAAACCCAGTAAGATGATATTCCCTATAAAAATACTATACCCCAAAGGAGGATATAACCTTACTCTATATTGGGTACCATAGTATCCCCAAATAAACTACTGCACAAATAACCCCTATATAATCCCAGTTTCCATTTCATTTTCCATTTTCTTTTCCATTTGATTCTCCATTATAGGGCCCTAAACCCTATATTGGGTACCATAGTATCCCCACAAAAAAATACTAAACCCTAAACCCCTAAACCCTAAACCCCTCAACCCTATTGGGTACCATAGTATCCCCAAATTAAGTACTACTCATCTGCCATAATGTTTTGGCCGCACCTTGTCGGCCTCTTGCCGCATGCTCCGCGGAAGGAGCATGGCTTCCTGGATGAGGAGATCGTCCACCTGGAGCGGTAATAGGGTTAAGGGGCTTACCCGAGGGATCCAACTAGCCCAATGTAGGTAATATTTACAGACATTGGGGCCCAATGTAGGTATTCTTTGTATACTTGGATCCCTAGGGTTAGGTTTGGGGATTCGGGTTTAGCGTATTAGTTAGGGAGTATCTGGGTTTGAGGCGTAGAGTCGAGAATTTAGGGTGTGTGGGGCTTTTTGTTTTTAGGGTCCGGGGTTTTGGCCCATCCCTCGCTTGAGGAAGCCCCCAACCTTTAATCAGACCTGATCGTCACGATAATCTCTTAGTCCCTAGGGGCTGGGGCGGTCCTTAAAGTGGGGTTACTAAAGTTCCGGTGATGGCGGTGTCTGAAAAAAGGTGACATGGGGGCACCCTTCGGCTTTAGGGCTTAGATTTTAGGATCCTCTCAACAGCGTAACTGGGACCTAAATATGTACTTGGGGATCACACATAGTTATGTGGGTCCCAACCAAGGATTCTCCAGAGACTTGTTTTGGATCGTCCACCTCGTGAAAAGCAAGCTCAGGGATGTAGGCGTTCTGGCTCTAGAATGTAAGGGTCTAAGCTAAAGTAGCATGGATCCTTTTTGGTTTAGGTTAAAGAGTTTCCGACATAGCGGCTGCAGTGTAAAGGAAAGGGCAAGGCAAGGGGTGCTCCTCCTCAGATCTGCCGAATTCCCATACATAGCGTTCCGGAGCCGTGGAAACTGGAATCCATGTCGCGGCTGAAGAACAGTAATCCGCTATCTAGGTAACCGGGCCTATGAAAGTCCTTTGTGTAAACTATGGCCATTTGCAGAATGAGGCCTCTCTGTCCATGTGAATTCTAGGGTTTAGGATTTAGGGTTTAGGGATTGGGGTTTGTCAGGAAAGGGGAAGTTTGGGAGTTTGCGGGGTTTGAAATAGTCTACTAGCCAGAGGATCCAAAAACTTAATATAATTGGGGTACTCGGGCTTCTGGTACCACGTGTACGTGTGCTAGAATAGAATTTGGGGTGCATACACGGTTATTGGGTAGTTGGACGCCTGCTGCTAAAGTACGTACATGAACTACGCTGGGCTTAGAGCTCAGAATTCACGGGTCTTGGGATTGTAGGTCGAGGTTCCTCCCAAAAAGAGGATACGACAGTCATGAAACAAGTAAGGCAAGCCAGTTGCGTGAGAAATACCACGCCAGTCTGGCAAAAATGAGCTCAGGATCTAAGGGCTTGGGCGCATCAGAAATTTGGGCCAAGCCTTGACGCCTAAACCCCGAAACCCTAGACCCCGAACTAGGGCAACTGAGGGCATGCACCAAGAATTGGGATTTCACTCCCCTTATAGTCCTTGCAGAACTCTGGTATGATCCAGCCAAAGACCTGATTCTAAGTATTTAAGCCCCCGAATCCTCAGTCCTAAGCCCTGAGGATTCCTTCTCGCAGTAGATCCCTGAGAAGCTTGAACCTCAAACACACCCCCTCCATAAAACCCTTTATCATTTTGTTTGCATAAACCTTTTCTCTAAACCCTGAACCCTAAATCCTGAACCCTAACCCCAACACCTGAACCGTGTGGCTCCCTGCCTCTGCGGTAAGGTCCCGGAGCGTCTCGGGCTTGGCTAAACGCAACTTCTGCCTGGGCTTTGCAACTGACAACATGAGGGTGGGTTGTATGGGACTCGGCCTTAACTACTGTTCCAAAGTAGGAGAAATGTATACATGGACCCGTATTGTAATAGGAACTCCACTATACGGACCCGTATCTTCATGAATTTACTGTAAGTCAACCCCATATGGACATACAGGGCTTCAGGAATAGGAGTTCTAGGTTTCAGGGCTTTTGGCTTACGGGTTAGAGAGTTTAGGTTGTGCTGAAGTGTAGCGTGTAGTCTTCGAGCCTCGCAAAACACACTAGAGACACTACAGTTCGCAGAGCTCAAACAACTCAAAGTCGCTCAAACATATCCAGCCGTTCCTATTTCCCAGACCGCAGGACGAGAAGGTTGCTCCTAAGGAATTTTGAGCAAGTGACCTTTATTAAGTACAAAGAAACCAGATGATTTCCTCTACGTGTGTATAAGAACATATGCACCTGGCTTGCTTGCTTGCTTCGTAGCCTGATTGTCTGCGCGCGCTGAATTCAGAGAACATATGCACAATAGTCTAAACTCTGGTATCCCCCTTACGTAATACTGTAACCCCTAAAATATCCCCTAGATAACCCCCTTAAGGGGTTAGATTATGGCTCATATGCATACAAAACCACGTTCGGGCAACTTCATTTAGTCCAAGAGCCTGGGCAACAAGCCCTAAGCCCTAAAGCCTTAACCTCCCGGGGGTGAGTAGGGAATAAAGAAATATGTTACATAGGGATTTTCTAAGGACTATTTTCCTTTATTCCCTACGAACCACCTGTACGGTCTCAACAGAATGTTGGTGCGACACGCCCTACACTCTACATCAGGTCTATGGTCAGAGAGTACTGGGAATCTTAAAACGGGGTTTAGGGCTAAGGGTTTAGGGAGTTTGACGATCTCAGGGTTTTCCTCAATTACAGGCACCATCTTCCCCAAACAAACAACCTCAAAAAGGCTCTACAAAGGTTGTTGGACATGAAAGGGGTCTAGGGTCTGTTTACGGGGGGTACGCCCTCAACATCAATTTCTCCAGTTCGAACTGGTGAACGGAGGAGAGCACCTCCTCCGCGGCCTCTTTTGAAGCGGGTTTGTTTCTCTTCCACTTGGCTCTGTCTGGGCTTTATTGACTTCAGCTGCGCTGAAGAGCTCAGCACTTTCGCAGCCTCCCATCCGTACCATCCTGCTCGAAACAGCCCACGGCAGCTTCCGCGATTTCTGAATGGTCCAGGAGAGAGTCTACAACTGCATCCATGGCACGATGGAGGGGAAACTAGGCGACTTTTCAGGCCTAAATCAATCCAATCAACCATGGTGTTCACACAGGCCGCATTCAGAATGGTGCCAACGCCCCCCCAAAAAAATGTAGAACAGTTATAGTTTTAATGTCTTTCAGAAGTTTTTGCTGGGATGGCAACTTACACCTGGGCGTACCCCATCATAATCTAGTAGCTCCCGTTTTTCCATTATCCTACCAAGAACCAGTAAGCAAACCGCTCAGCCAGGCCCTAAACCCTAGCCATACATATGTATATAAATATGTAAATACATATATATATATGGGTGGATGTCAAAATTATGATCCCTTTTTGGGTACCCTAAATATTAGGTGCCGTATTATTATAATAGGGACCCGAAAAGGGACCATAATTTTGACAACCACCCATATACATATATATATATTCTACATTATAGATAGATAGATAGATCAGTAAGTCAGCCAGGAAACAGTGCTCGTTTGAGGAGGAGCAGTGCGTGGTGCTCTCGCTTCTTCTGCTCTGCCTTGTCAATGGCTATGGGTTTAGGGTTTAGGCAAGCTGGTTGCTCGTAGGGCGTGATGTCGGAAGGGACACACACATGAAAGCGACTGTTTAGGGCATAGGTTTAGAGTGAAGGAATGAAAGAAAGCTACTTATTAGGGTATAGGCTTAGGGTGTAGGATTTAGGGTGTGGGGACAAGGAGTGAAGAAATACTGAAATTACTGTTTTCGGCGTTTTTGGGCATGTTTAGGGTGTAATGTTTCGGGCATAGATTTAAGGTATATATTTGGGGTGTAATGGTTAGGGCGTAGGTCTAGGGTGTGGGGTTTAGGGGATAGGGATGGAAACTGTTGTTTAGGGTATGGGTTTAGGGTTTCAGTAGGGTATAAATTGGGGGACAACAGGCCTCCTTTTTCTGTCCGGGCTTAGAGCAAGAAATGAAGGCATGCAGGCTACATACTATGGCCTTCCATTCCTCCATTCCTTACCAACAATAATATAATGAGAGTTACCTATGCTAAAGCATGTTTACGAACCGAGGTCGCGCATAGGGTCTCTTGCAAACAGGGACTCCTCTACAAAAACAACAACAGGCCACACCCTATTTGCTAAAACCCTAGACAGCCCTTGATCTAGAATCAACCTAGACCCTTAGCCCCTGAGAGGTTTCAGGGTTTAGGGACTCGGGCCTGGGGTTTTAGGGTTCCCACACGAAAAGCCCCACACCCCAAACACCCCCGTCCAAGAAAACATGCACCCTGCGCCTCTCAAACTGGTCTTGACTACAAGTGCTGCAAGAAGGACGCATAATTTCTAGAATCTCTGGGCCTCAAACACCGGAAAAAATGCAGAACCACTTGTGAAACTCCCAAATTCTGACTAAAGCCCAGCTGGGAATGCGATCAAACTCATGACGTTGGGGGAATCCTGCCTCCCACTGCCGACGTTCCTCGAGCTCCTCCTTCCGCCGGATGGCCAGCCTGTCTGAGAAAAGATCTATTATTACCATTATTGCGATCATTACTAATCATTACAATTATTGCGTATGTTGGGAGTTTTAGGGCCATTCTAGGGTCTACCCTAAACCCTAAACCCTAAACCCCAAACCCCATTCTAGGGTCTATCTATAGGGCTTGGGAAGATCTTCAGGGGCACGGGCTCGACTTAGAAGCTGCTCCCAAGTAGTCCATTGTTGGTTTGTTATGGCTTTTGGGTAGGGTTTAGGGTTTGTTGTTGCTCGAACTCTAGGGCAGTAGCGGCGAGGTGAATTCATCATGCAAAAAGGGGGTCACAAGCCTTGCAAGGGCCCCTCTGGCCTGTGCTGGTACAATCCAGTGGTGGTCAGCAAAAAACGTGAGGATGAAACCCCTAAAGTAGACTGACAGCCCAGCACATGCACGAAGGATCTTGGCTAGCTCGTCTTGAGCTATCTGAATGCCAGGGTCGTGCGGATCTACAGTGCCGTCGCAAACATAAAGGGCCCAAAGAACTTCCCGCCACACAACATGAATATCATGGGGTTGCACTGACATGTCAACATCCGTGCTGTGAGAGGTACAAAAAGCTGCTCAGGCAAATGCCACACGTGCTTGTGCGTCTCGCGAGGCAGTCTGTACCTGCTCTTCCGGAAAGTGTGGTCGAAGCGTGGCCCACCATTCTCTGGGTCCATGTGTGCGGACGGCAGGCAGATCACAAGCCTTACAAACTGTCTTGCACGTTGGGAGCAAAAAGGGGTCCGAAGCCAAGAAAGTGTGCCTACACTGGGTGGTCTTGCGCATGTGCTCCCATAGTCTAGTTGGCGACCAAAACTCAATCAGACAAACTGGGCACACTGTGTGATCATGCAACAACGCACCTAATGAGGCGACGCCATGTACCTTGCTGCGGTGTGCGGCTAATGCGGCATGCCCCTGTACGACTTTGTGACACTCAGGGCAAGCAACCCTTGGGAGAAACCCTTCCGCTGCAACTGGTTGTCTCCATGAAATGGCCTTCTGAGAAAACAACCCATCCAAAAGCCGGGCTTTGCGTAAGACCTGTTCTGAGTGGGCCGCCAGCTCCTGCAACCTGTCTTGGATGAGGCTTCTGACTTTCCGCTTGAAAGGGCCACAACGGTCACGAATCCACTGAAAGAAACACGCAACCTGGGTGCAATGGAGTGGCTTGCAAGCTGAGCCAACAGGGCACTCGAATTCACGGAAACCTGTCCAATCCGAGACCACAAGCTCAATCCAAGAACGCTCCTGTGTCAAAACCGCAACGAGGTATTGGTCAACAAGGGGCGCGACTGACAAGACGGCACGCATACGTTGAAATTTCAGCACATCTCCTGGCTCAAGTACACCCAAGACACAACACACTTCTGCATTGGTGAGCCCCCTGCTGGAAATGCCAAGGATGGGACGTATGCATTGCCTATACATGTTCGAGATTGCTTCATGCGCACATCGAGCTGTGGCCTTGTCTGTGGTAACCCAAAGACCTGAACCATGAAGCAGACTCGCAAGAGGCCCTTGGACCAGCAGTCTGACCCTTTCGGGAATCGTCAAACAAGTGTTGAAAAGCAACTTTTTGCGCAAAGCTGCAAAGACTGGCCTGGCAATAGACAGACGATGAGCAACGGCTGAAACCTGCTGACCACTTGCTTGCCGCCGATTGCCCAAGTGCGTGTACTCTGAAACTAGTTGTAGAAGCTTGCCTTGTCCAGGACCACACGGTAATTGCACGCGATGCTGCCGCTCAATCGCCCAGAACTTCTTCATGCACTGTGCACCACGTCCTCGAAAGAAGTACATGGCTGCTGTCTTTCCGGGCGCGTAATTCACCTGCACTCCGGTACTACACAAGGACTGTTCGACGGTTGCAGCAACCCTAGCTATCCTAGGTATCAAACCCGTAGCAGTTGGCGAACTCACGACAACGGCCAAATCATCAACCCAAGTCGACGTAGATGCCTCCTGGGATTCTCCAACACTACCTGCAAGTCCGCCCTCAGGATATCTGGCTGTAACCAGGAGGCCCTGCTCCCGGAGTCGAACCTGAAGGTTCCTGTGGAATCGTACAAGCGCCAGCTGGAACACAACGTCTGCAAGCGGAGACCCAGGTACTGTCCCCGCCTGTGTCATGTAAATGCCGCTGTCACCCCTTCCCACGCAGAAATGCGAACCTCTAAACCCTGTACGCAAAAACTCTTGTACAAAACGGGGCGTACCAGCCTGTGCAAGGATAGAAGGTCCACATAGGAATCTGAAAACATCTGCTCTGACCGTCTCATCATCATGCATCTCCTCAATAATCTGGACAATCCTAGCAGCTCCAGCTTCAGTCTCATCGGCCCCAGTGACGATTTCCCTGATAGCTGAGTAAAATGCTTGGACTCCGTCTATGTAGAGGATGCCAGCGCTTTGCTTGGTCTGGCGCATGCGCCTGAGATGCGCGACCACATGCAAGGCCGAAACAATCATGGGACCGCCAGGGTGCCCCCCCAACTGAAGTGGTAAGGCAACACGATCAAGAGCTTGAAGCAAGTAACGCCTCATGGTCGTACACGCAGCCTTGTGTGGAATTTCCTCGAGCGCGATAGAGCGCCAACCTTCCACACTAGTTGGGCATTTGCCCGGCTTCGGGATGGGGCAAATCTGTGACCTCAAAAAGGCCATGGGGATTTCAACGCGCATAAGCGTTTTTAGCAGCAGTGGGTATAGGACAACGGCAGCGGGCGTCGGTGCCGCCTTGAAGACTTCGGGCCGCAACCCCGATGCTCCTGGCGCTTTCCCGCCTTTGGTCCTGCGGATGGCTGTAGACAGGTCTGCAACTCCCGGAATGAGGTTACCGTCAAGTTCAGCAGCTGCAAAAGGTTGTCCAGGGCTAACGACGCTGCAAAGACCGTTTGCCTCCACCTTGACAGCCTTCGCAATGTCTGCGGCGGCTTGTACCGTCGACCTGATTTCAGAAGCGCTGTCATAAGTCGGGCAATGGCACCAGGTCCGTCTTCTCGCGCCTCCTGAAAAGCTTGATGTGCTCTGTCCGCTTGACATTGTTTCATCATTTTGCTGATGTCACGCCTCAGCGACGTCAGTTGGCTCCACAAACAAGCCACTTGGTGATCGTGCAAGCATTTCTTGCCCGCGAACTTGCGCAGCTGTCGATCATAGTTGCAATTCCATGTCTGCAAGACACCGGCAGCAACTGCCCAAGCCTGAAAACAAAGGTGCTGAAACTCCTTATTGTGATGTTGATCGCGGTATCGCAACTGTCCGCGGACCTGCCTTTGATGAACAATGAGCTCCCAGAGCTGGTCACTGATGTAGGTTTGGCGGGGACCTTTGGATGTGGCCGGAAACGCCAGCACTACATTGCTGTGTCAAATACTCTTGCAGCTGCTCCCAATGCTCACTAGCATGCATATCCCAAGGTATAGCTGGCGCACTATTATAAATGTCTCTGAGTTTCTGCTGGCCCGCAGCGGTACTCATAGCCCTGACGTCGATCCGGCTTTTACTCTTACCTATCTCCTTGGCCCTGGTCGCAAAGGAGAAGACGGCTGTTAGGGGTCTATGATCAATATCCGCATAAAGGTCAAGCAGGTCAGAACCAACACCAATCGTGCGCAAGTGCATGGCCATGTCTCTGGGGACCAGGATGTAGTCAAGGGCTTTCTCGAACCCTGTTGGACTTCTCCAAGTCTTGACATCTTGGCCAAGCTCGTCCCACAAATCAGAAGGCGTCATGTTAGTTTGGTTCAGGAAAGAAATCACCTCCCGCGAATTGTCATCGAGAGGTTTGTAATACACTTGCTCCCAACAATCAGGATCGAAAGAGGCGTTTGCATCAACCAGGATAATTTTGACAGAAAACTCCGGTAACTGTCCCGCCAAATGCGACAACTTTCTCCAGAAATTCCGAATATCATCTTTGCATGAGGAAGCAGTATGTGCATGAGCGGCAATTATCCCAAATCGCACATTACCCGCCAAACCTGAAATGGAAAGACACCTATGGTCTGAAAAGTGCTTGACGAAAGTGTCAGTTCTCCACTTGAGAGCATTGCCGGAAGCATCAATACCAGGGTGCACAAACTTGGACAACCAAATCTGCCATCCTCCTTGGCCTTTAAGGGCAGGGGAAGCAAACTTAAAGAAGTGACTGCCATGCTCAACGCTGTCATGATCTGCTCAACGCTGTCATGATCTTGTCTGCACTCCTGAAGCCCTAAAACACAGCACCCATTGTTGCCAAAGTGTTGTTCGAGGCATTCTGACTGGCCAGCTGCACGGAGAGAAAGAGTATTGTAAGTCACGGCTCGAATGTGAAAGACATGCTGACACATGGTTTCAGGCTTCGGCACCTCAGGACTGACATGGTGTCTCGGCAAGGGAATGGAAGAACTGAAACTACCGTCTGCCTGTGCAACTGGCCAACAAGCTGGCTCCTCACTTGCAGCAACCGCCATCCACAACCACTGCATATACTCCTCTCTGAGCATGCCTCTCACAAGGTCATGGGCAATTGCACGACCGCCAATGGTCTCTTTGAGCTGTTGCCGTGCCAAGTAGTCCGCAACCTCGTTCCATGGGTGGCCGGAGTGTCCGGACACATGTCTCCAAGTTGGCTCAATGCCCTGGAGAAAGCATAGGGCGTCTATCGATGCCGCCAGCTTGTCAATTGGTGACCCCTTGGGGCTGCCAAACATGCTGACACGCAGTCATAGCAAATCTCAACCTGCACGTCATTTCCAACTGCAATGTGAATGAGGCGCGCATGAATCATGCCACACAACTCGGCAACATGTGCGTTGGCCCTGACGCCTTCATCTGGGTCAGAAGTCTCAATCGCACCGGACATGAAACCTGCAAGCTGCCATTGCTCCTGGATCTGCACAAGCACAACAACCGCATATGCGACAACTTCATGGCCCTCCTTAAAAGACCCGTCAGTGAAAATGGCAACGTGGGAAAAAGCTTCACTGCCATTCCACCTTGGTGTGGTGCACAGGGCTATCTGAGCATGTTCATGCATGTCCGGAGTACACGTAATGTCGCGGCGCAGCTCCGCAAGCCTGTGTGCCTCTCGCTGTGGGGGAATCCTGTCCGGAGCCCGAGGCCTCCGTGTCACAGTCAGAATCAAACTCTGTTTCTGACTCGGAACCCTCATTGTCCGCCACGGGCATGAAGTTAAAGAACAGGACATCCCCATGTCTGCAAACAATGCGTCCATTTTCTCTGGTGCCACCAGTGACTTTAATTCGGAAACCAGGGATGAAAGCAATGTCTAGCCCAAGCGCTTCAAGGATATGCCTTCGTTCCAAGTCACCTTGTTGCAACCATGCTGCGCCACTCTCACGCCCTATGCCTCTCATGACCAGAAAAACACAAGCAGCGCCAGGAGGGCCTGGTGCAGCAGAAACTGCCGCCATTTGAGAAACTGGATCACCATACCAGACGTACCTCTCTGGAACATGGTTTGCAAGCACAACTTGTAACTCACCAGTTTCTTGGACAAATCTGCGGGCCAGACCTGACAAAACAGACAGCGTGGGTTTGAGGCCTCCAATGGAGTAGAGGCGCGTCTCGGTTGCAATGGTCATTTGGACCTTGTCCACCGGCCACTGGAGGTCAGCTGGAGGCTGATCAACGTCGTCAACATCCATGCCCCAAAGTTTGTATAACCTGAAAGCTTCTACTGGGTCAGGAATACACGCCGGTGGGAAGGCGTCTCTTTGTAAAACCACTGTCAGCCCGTTGGATGCTGGAAATCGAGTATCCTCCTGCATGGGCTCTGAAGAGAAAAAGGGCACAAACACATAGATATGCTCCAATTCCTCTTCCCACAGAGGAGACAACTGTTCTGCAATGTCTGCATACGAAAATGCAAAACCATGGTACTGCAGCACAAAGGAATATCTTCCAAGCATAGCAGCATCCACAAAAATCAAGTAGTTGCGTGACGCTGCAAGCCAGTCAGGCATCCACAACAAAGTCACAGCATCCCTCAAGGGAACACCTTTGGCAGGAATAAACAACCCAGATTCGGCATGAAGTGGCACAACGGCATCGACACTGATTTGATCAATAGCCTCCTGAAGTGAAATGCCTTGCATGAAAGCGCATACCATATTGGATGGCAGGCAACCAAAGGCATAAAACTGGAAAAGGAAGCTCTCAGTTTCAAAATCCCAGTCATCTGAAGCACCAGGGGAAGGATCCTCTGGCGGGTGTCCGTTGGGATATTCCTCAGGCGTATCTGGCGAATCCGTGTTCCTGCATGCTGATCGGATGTTGTATATCGCGGTCGACAGCTTGCGTGATCGTCTTGCCGCCCGAAAGCCAGTGCTGTCTACATTGAACTGGGTCCCAGCTCCGGCATGAACACCCGCGCAAAGCATGCTGAGGAGGACAATGAAAAGCCAAAGGTCTCCAGAGAAACCCTTCCTTCTCGGCTGTTGGCGCCGTGAAAGCTTAGGGGAAAACTTTGCCAGACCCACCGCCATGTCCAGAGGGCATCCGCTACACACCACTCTAGAACTACGCAGCAGGTTGTCGGCATTGCATCTTCCACCTTTCAGCTGCATGGCATACAATAAAGCTGGCAGAGGTGCCTGCCAATGACAGCCGCCAGAAATATAAAGGCCTGTTGCCACCAATGTCCCATGCATTGTACATTGGTCCAAAACCAGAAGAAAAGGTGCTGAATCAGGAGATCCAGATGGTATTGCAAAGCGTGAAGCATCTCGCACAGGAGTTTGGCTGTCCTAGCGCTGTCGACCTCCTTGCCTGCTCGAAAACCCGGCGACTCAGCACAATGAGAACTGCAATTAGTGCCTCTGCCCCAGAGACACGATGCACATGTCTGACCATTTGTGAGGCCATACACGACCGGCAGCACACTTTGCCGTTGCAGGGATAACATCAAAGGAAGCATCATCCCAGCCGATCGCCCTGGCATAGCATCGCAAATCAAGTCTTGATTGAAAATTGCAGGATAATCATTGCAAAGTCCGCCAGAACCATGAAAGAAGAATTGCGTGGCTCGAAGCGTACATTCAAGGCCACGTTGCTGAGCAAAATGATGCACTGTACTGCATCGCGCAGCTCGCAATTGGTACGCAGGCAAACTCTGCCCACATCTCTGACTGTAACCATATGCATTGCAGACCCCAGTCACCGCAGTCGCATATGAAACCCAAGAAAGGTCAAGATTCCGGTACAGTGCTATTGAGGAAAACTCGTGGCCACGACAGTGTAGCTTCCAGATGCAATCACTTACGGAAAGCACATATAACTCACATCCATCACGTCCACAAAGAAGGCACTGATGATCTCCACCAAAACAAGCTTTGGGTCCGGCAAGTTCCCCATTGCCAGACTGCTGCATACAAGTAAAACCATTATGGTCCCAGGGCACAAACGGCCCTGCCCCATAACATACCAAGACCACAAAATCTGCCACGAGCTCTCGCAGCACCTGGCCCTCCCTTATCATGGAAAGCTGGCTGCTGCCGACCCCTCTGTCCACCGGGGGAGACTCCGACGGCACATGAGGAGAGCAGGTAAAACCTGTCCCCCCACCGCGTTAGCTTGGAAGCTGACTCTGGTGGATGTGATGGCCCCTTGGGTCTCGCCACTTCCTTGACACCAGTGCGTGGTGTCCGCTTGCTCTTGGCTCAAAGAGGCGTCAACCACGGCCCGCCCACTTCTGGCAATACTGCTGCAGATGGCGAGGTCAAGTACGGATCCGAAACTGCAGGCGTTTCCTGCCGGTATTGCGTAGCCTTGGCCGACTGCAGTGGTTCCATGTTGCCTCGTACTGCTTGTCCTGCCGGTCCTCCAAAGGGCTGCAACACCGTGGGTGCCTTCGTAACAGCTCCAGTCTTTTTGGCTAGAAGCGTCTTGCTGGGAGTGGCCATGCCACCTTGTGTCGGTCTGTTGGGAGTAGTCTGCATCGCTGGCGTGGCAACGGAGTCTCCACCTTTCATAGCAGCAACAATCCTGGCTTTGGCCGCCGCTGCCGTTCCCGGACTCCCAAGCCTGCCCAGCTCTTCTTGTAGCCATCCATCTAACTCCCGTTTCTGCTCCACATCTTCCACAATGGTGGTATCCTTCATCAGGGCCAAGAAATCGTCCTCTTCTTGGTCTCCATCCACGATCATCTCCTGGCCCGCATCTCTCACATGCCCGATGGCTGCTGTACGGAGGGCGTTCCGCGTCAGTGATTGCTGAGACAAGGCCTCCGACAGCTCTGTGCGCAGCTTGGCCTGATCCTTTTGGAATTTGGCCTTCTCTGACATATAGGCTTTGCGGATGGCGACCTCGTAGGCCTGCCACTGCGACTGGCCCTTGGCCAAATCGCCCTGCAGCTTGTTGACACGCTGCTCCGCTTTGCGTGCCGAGTTCACCGCACGCTGTGTGGCCTTGATCACATCCTCTTCTGGGTGTGATTCTGCTGGAGCCATTCTCTTCTCTGCAACAACCGCGATGTCTTGCTTCGGTTGAGCATTGTAAGAAGGAAAGTTCACCTTCCCATCTTTCTTGGAGTGATGCGGCCACTCCTCCGTGCGACCCTGCTTGCCCTTGCCATGCCCAGAAGAGGCATAGCCAGAATACTGCTCCACATAACCATCTGAGCTGTTGCTTGCACGCCAAGGCTTTCCCCATCCCTTCCATGACATCTTGAAGCGAGAGCTGAAACTGTAAACAGGTCTGCAGAGCTGCAGTGACCTAGGCAGTGTAACTCTGAAATCCGCACAAGAATGGTGGTTCTTCAGGAGGAGAAGATCCTTAGCGGCAGCAACCGTCCCGGCAGCTTTAGCCTTGCGAACACGGCCTCAAGCTTTGCTTCTGCAAGCTCGTTGCCTACGGTGCCACGAAGGAGAACCCACTATGGCGGCGCAGGCGAGCTCTGGGGCGTTCAGCTATCCGGAGCTAGCCCGGTCTTCTGAGCCCTGGGTTTAGGGTTTAGGGTTTAGGGTTTTGGGTAGGCGGATATAACTTACGATGAACTACATATAGAAGGCTCTTGGCAGGGTTTTAAGAGTTCACGGGTTGAAAGTTACGGCTTACGGATGAGGCTTTAAAGTGTTCTGGAAAGATTTTCTTATTTCCTACTCCTGCTGGGTTGGGCATGGGGAAGTGGGCTCTACTAACACGGTTTAGGGTTTAGGGTTTAGGGCTCTACGGAGACGATTCTGGGTATTATATGAGCCATTGTCTAAACTCCTAGTATCCCCCTTAATAAGCCCTATAGCAGTCCCCTATATAATCCCCTATATAACCCCCCTTTAAGGAGTTTAGACTATAGCTTATATGAGGCTACCCAAAAGTAAAAGGGTATCTTTGCCAGGGTGATAGTATTTTGGGGTCTATGTTGGGATCCCTGATTTAGGGAACATTATCCCACTTCCTGGTACGCATGAAGGTGGTTCAGGGTTGAGGTCGGGAAGGTTAGAAAACTAAACCCAAAGCAAATGTGCCTGTGTGGTAAGGCCAGGCTAGAACGGGATTTTCGGCGCTTTGTGTTTGTGCAGAACTAGGGACCCCAGCTCTACATTGGGGACCCATGCTTTCTGAAAAATTCCACATGTACCATTGCCTAAACTCCTAGTATTCCCCTTAATAGCCCCTATAGTAATCCCCTATATAACCCCCTTTTAGGAGTTTAGACTATAGCTCACATGGTGTCGAGATTAGAGGGCGCGGCTACGAGCTGACGTGGGTGGAAAGAATTTTTTCAGGTCTAAAGTCTGAAGGTTTAGGGCTTGGGGATCTACGGTTTAAGGTTTGGGGTTTAGGGCTTAGAGATCTAGGGTTTGCGGTTTAGGGCTTAGGGATCCAGGGTTTAAGGTTTGTGGTTTAGGGAAGCTAACACCCTGCCGGCTGGCAAGTGTAAGGGCCCACACCTCACGGTAGATTCCAGGCAGCACAGAAGTACCCAGGAAGGATTCCTTCCCAAAAGAATTTAAAAGGGAACCTCCCGAAAACCCAAAGCCTACATAAGCCCTACACCCCTACGGGTCCTTGAAGTGTCTGCCCTATTTGGGGCGCATGGCCTCTACCTCTGGATTGTTGGGGGCATGGTAGTCACTAGTCATGGCTACTCTTCATGTTCCACAGATGGGAGATTGTCTCCAAGTAAAAAACACGGGGCAGTGAATTTCGGGCGTGTAGCTTCACGATGTCTGTTGCGGGTCTTGCCAGTGCTGACTCAAGTCAAGATACACATCTGGAAGCCCTCCTGGAGCAAGGTCTCCATGCTTTGGACATGCCGGATGTGTTGCTGTCGATCTGTGGGTAGCCGCTGAAGGATGGCCTGCATCCAGCCGAACCGGCGGTCGATGCCAGATTTCCTGTGCTTCTCCGAGCCCCAATGGATTTCGATGGAGCTGCATATTGCTGGCGGCGTGTAACCAAATGGTGCGCAAGGCATTCTAGCAACCGATAATGCGGGCCGCAATCGCTGAGAAGATGCTGCATCCAATGCTAATCATTGTCCTTGCATCCGCTGACAGCCAAGCACTCAATGATTCCTAAGGCATGCGAGGTACGGATATCGGTCGTCGGGTGACAATTGTACCTACGTTGCATAGTACAAGGCTAATGCTCAGCAGTTTCATGTATACTGGAAAGGGTCAAAGTAGCCAAATGTCGGAGACTTCCATACCAGGATCCACTCAGGCCGTACAAAACAGCATCTAGAATCTGGTACTTGGACCCCTATATAAGTGACTCTCAGCAATGTGTCCTCTGGGTTCCTCCAATACAAGAATTGAAGCTGCCTGGAGCTTCGTAAAGAATGCGGGAATGGATCCTAGTATCTGTAGTATATACATAACCTTCTTTTACAGTCTAAGCTCTAGGTCACAACCCTAAACCCTGAGTCTTGTAGGGCCTAAGAAAGTCCTTATATAACCTCGTGAGCAAATCTCTACAACTCCAAAATCCTAAGCCATCAACCCACCCTACTCCACGCACCAGAGCGAAATGCCTGAGACCCTGAACTGCTCCTGAAGCTAAGGTTTAGGGTTTAGGGTTTAGGGTTGAAACCTCGAGCCAGTCAAAGCCCGAACCTCCAACGCGAACTAGTTAAGAAACTAAGAAACTAGGGTTTATGGCTTCGGGATACCTAACCTAGTGGGCCCAAGTACACCAATAATGGGCTTTAGGTCCCAAATACTATATAAGTTATACTGTTATACTCTAAACACCGAGTATCTCCCTTAATAACCCCTATAGTAGTCCCCTATATAGTTCTTTTTTATATCCCCCTTTAAGGAGTCCAGACTACAGCTCATAGATCTGAATGATTTTTGGCATCGCAACAATAGAATCTTTAGACCCCAAACCTAAAGGCAGTCGCGGCGTCGAAAGTACAGCCGTCGGCAAACATTGAAAGCCTGCACAAAACGCATACGCCAGACCTCGCAGTACTCCACACAACTTTAGAATCAAAGCAACTAATCAGACTCAAATCTGGTAAGCCCCGCGAGGTACTGCAAGCCCTGTTGAACAGTAAGACCTCTTAGAATTGCAGCCTCTCATACTAGACCCCAAGCTCCTCTAGATGATCCGTCGTATCAACAACCTGCCTCTCACAAACAAAATAAGGTTTAGAGTTTAGAGTGCAGGGCCCTGCCTTTCTCTCTCAACCATGAGGTTTCGAGAGATTTCCTCCTCACGAAGATCTGTGGTTTACACATGGTGGCGTCCTCTAGTTCATCTTTCCAGCCCTGTGAAGCCCAAAGTGTCCTAAGTATCCATACAGGGAATATTTTGGCAAACCAGCAGGGAAGTCTCTACTACCATAACAACATTCTGTGCTGTGCAGGTCCTTTGGACCCTTTGAGAATGTCTCTACTCATCTGAGATGAAGCAGTCAGAGCTGATGGCCCCTCTGAGAAGTTGCAGTGGTGAGCGTCTAGGTCTAACCCAAGACCTAACCTGGGGTTCAGGGTCTGCGCGCCTTGATGCATGACAGGTTCTGCACGAAGCCGTGAGATTGATCAGTCTCCTCAGGCCTGCGATTGATGATTCTTCTCCCCTTACATAAACCACACCATAAAGCACACCCGAAACAACGCAAAAACAAAAAAAAAAATGGGGGGTCGCATAATGAGCGCAATATACTGCAATCCATTCTGACGTGACGCCCAGAATCAGACCCCTACCTTAAAAAAAACACATGTGCATTAATTATGAATGGAAGGAGGTTTCGTCCTGCTAGGTGAAGTCGCCGCCAAAATCCATAAAAGAACCTCCCTAAACCCCAAAAGTATGCAAAATCATAGCCCGGAACCCAAAATGACAGCCATAAAGGCAATTGTTTTACATACTTTTGGGGTCCAGGTCTTGGTGGTCAAGGTAACTCGTCGGCGGCTCCTGCTGGGCCATGAGCTCTAACTCTTTCTTCCTTCGGGCGTCCTGCTGGGTCTGAGATTTGGGGGCTTAGGGGGTACTCTTGAAGAGGGTGAGAGGGAGATAGGGTTCAGGGTTTGGATGTGAGGGCGGATATTGGGGCTATATGGGATATGGGACTTCAGGGCATCTAAGGATGTAGGGCTTACGGCTTACGTGTAATCCCAGATCGCTCTCATTTTATGGGACTGGCTTACGAGTTCCGCTTGCTACTGAATTTCGGCTTGTAGGTCAGGGTTGAATGTGATGCTTGAGCTGGTTGCGGCCAAGCGGGTGAAGAGGGGGGATGAGATCTACTTCCCTCTGGGTAGCAAGGAATAGCGTAAACCCTAAACCCTAAAACCCTAAACCCTAAACCCCTGTAGTAGTCCCTATATAACTTAAACAATGCAGTAGTTTCCATGATCTTTTCCGTTTCTTCATTCCACCCCCTGCAAACTGAAGGTAAGCCTGCTTTTAGGAAAGGGCGTGCCAGGTATGTAGGCTCGGAAAGTACATTGCAGTAGGGTCCAAAAGATGACCTATGTAAAAGTCCTAGATTCCTGGTATAAAAACGGTCTATCAAATCAATATTGCCAATGCGTTAGGTCCCTGCACTACACACCTCTATATGGAAACCTAGGTCAGGCCCAGACCTTAGGTCCAGACTTGGACCCGGACCTCAGATTCGATATACCCTTTACAAGCCCAGCTTCCATTTCATTTTACATGTTTTTTTCCAGTTGAGTTTCAGTGTTGGGGTAGTATCCCTATGCTTATAATTATAATATCCCTGCATCACTGGTCTCAAACTCCTGCCATCCATGGAAGTCTGAAACTGGTGCCAAGGCACTTGCTAGACCATGCGTGCATGACATTTGTGCACAATGCTGGGGCCCTTTACGAGGGCCTAGACTTCCGCAACCCTCAACCCCAGATGATCCAGGTCCATGAACTCCTCAGAACTCGGTTGGCTCAAAAGTTGAGGTACAGGAAGGTGAGGTGTTGAAGATAAGCCCCAGCAACGACATCTACAGTAGGTGTTCTGTAGCCCACCTACCCTCATCCCACCTTCTGAGCTCCTTGAAGAGTACGGGCCAAAACCCTGTCCCAGCACACGTTGAGTACCCAGACATTTCAATGCGCAGTAAAAGACTGCTTTGGTTTCTTGTAACGGTCCGTCCTAAGTACCCATACCAAAATCCCACCCGAGCCATCGGCCAAGGTAAGGTCAGAATACAGAAGCAATACATTGTACTATGTGGGTACTTCGGACATTTTGGAGTACGTAGGACTTGTAAACTAGTCAATCAGGAGTAAGGACGTACCCAATTATGAGCTACTTGGAGTCTGTAGGTAGCAGCAGCTTCCAAAAATGAGTGGCGCCAATATCGACCCCTGGATTAGGGTTTAGGGTTTAGGGTTCCACGGGGGCCCTTAAGTCTTCGAAATCCTTATGATGGCGCAAAGGAGGCCGACAATGCCGCGCCTGAAAAGCCTAACTCCAGGAGCCTGGTCAACGGTGAGTCCCAGTAGAGGCCGAAGTCGGGATATGACCCCAACAACACCCTATAATAATTGTAAACGCTAGCGCGCGCCCGCCTCGGCTGGCGGGGCTTCCCACTGTAGGAACATGTAATTATAGATATACAGGTA
Source organism: Symbiodinium pilosum (assembly GCA_905231905.1). Lineage (NCBI taxonomy): Eukaryota > Dinophyceae > Suessiales > Symbiodiniaceae > Symbiodinium > Symbiodinium pilosum. The sequence continues at coordinate 13,146 of CAJNIZ010036158.1, read as the reverse complement.
TTCAAGTTAGGTATATGGATACAGTCATATGCCTATTACATACACA
>CAJNIZ010036147.1:26097-68066 GCA_905231905.1 Symbiodinium pilosum | reverse complement strand
AGAGGTTCAGCTCTTCCATCTTCGCTTGGGACAAGGAGATGACCTCAACCAGGTAACAGGCATCAACAGGCTACTGGATGGTGCTGTGCAGGGTTTCTGGGCTTGCGAGCACTGGCCTGACAAGTCAAAACCATCCATGTCCCTGAGTGTGGTTCTGCTTGAGCTCCAGGCAGAATTATCATCGTTCAGCGCCTCCTCCACTACCAGCCTGTTCGGTGACCTTCGCAACGGTTGAACAGCAGCATACCAAGAGACTGGTGCCAGAGCATATTGATGCAGAGTCAGCCTATAACCGTAACCTCTGTCTCATGTTCATGTAATGCCATTCAGCGTACCTCTTTTTCTGGGGTTTGGCAGGATCTGCCGGCGGCGGCGCAGGGGCCACGGTCTCTTCAGCCATGATGGGAAAATACCGGGCGGGAGGGCTCGAATTGCTCTGAGCCAAGGTGCATTCAAAATGATGCTTCGCTCAAACAAGCTTTATTGAACAAATCTGGCCGCTGAGTGTGGATCGCGATAGTCAGGTGTTTCTTCTGCAGGCATGTGAAGGGTTAAGATTATTCAGGACAGCGCCCCGGATTTCAAGGCACCGCCAAATGCTATGCAAATTGGCCTGGCGGCCGCTTCTTGCAGCTTTGTGGTCTGATCATGAATCAGGTCACCTGCTGCTACCGGTTGTGTTAGCCCATCAAGGTTTCGGTCGCAAGCGGTCTGGGCCAGTCTACGACGAGCGCGTCGCGGCACCACCTCGGCTAGCTTGAAAGATCTCATGGCACATCGTGCTTGCGCAACCAGCGTTTTTGTGCATATGCTATGCTGCCACTAGATAGACAGCTCTCGACTGGTCATGAAGTCCACACTGCAAAATTCAACTAAGAGCAGAACCCTCCAAACGAAGGTCATGCCGGAGCTGAGTCTGCGGCAGCCAGTGTTCACTGCGAACAACAGCTGCGAGAACGACACCGAACTGACTATCAAGCACAAACGTTACCATACTAACTATCGCTACACGAGGATATCAACAGTAGGCAGAGTTTTTTTCTGGAACGATTCTTTCACTATTGCTATCCTGGTTGCTATGACTATTCCCTGTGACCATGACAAACAGGCCCATCTCACCTCAACGCCTCTGCTTGGCAGATCTCTTTGCGCAGAAAGGTATATGCCGCTCCTGGGACACAAGCCAAGTCAGCAGACTACAAGGCTTTAGGAAATCCCACAAAGTGGACTCCAGCTTTTGAGCGGTACCAGTGCTGAGCTGAAATACCACAAGCGTCTTTAGGTGCCCTCTTGGTGGGAATGCTGGAGTCCCTCACCCGTACAGGTGACCTCGAACATTGGTGCTGCAAATACTCAAGTGGTGGAGAAGTGACCGCGCCACTCGCGATCAAGAACCACTACGTGCTAATCATACGACCATGCTCGTGGAGTTTTCCCCTAGCTTCGTCCGGGTACTGTACTATCGTCGACACACATATTATGTAAATATACTGGTCCGTACATAGCCACACTCCTGGAACACTGCCAAGCTGAGGAGCCAACTGCTTGTGTCGCTCCGAAGCGGCGGCCACAATGTGGGCAAGGCACCCGGTCCTTATAGGCCACCCCCTAGCTCCCGGCATGGCGTTGGGAGTCTGCGTGTTCCCATCAAACTTGCAGCGTTGGGCTTTCGTTGCGAATCGGATCACGGGAATGGGATCGGGGTGAGCGCGAATCAGATGGGCGAGGGTTGGATCCCAATCATTAACCGGAAAGCCCTAGACCCTAGAGGCCCTAGAAAATGAAACGAATCAACCCTAAACCTGCAGCCTACAGGCTAAAACCCTACACGCAACCCCAGACCTAAACCCCAAGCCCACAAATCCTAGATTCCCACCCAGGCCTGCTGAGGCCGTACGCACCCTGATCCACAACCCCTACATTCCCACCCGGCCTGCTTGGGCCGTTCCCACCAACCACCCAGACACTGAAAATTCCTGACAGCATGAGCTTACTATGAGCTAAATAAACAAAGGTAGTAAACGGACCCACTCATATTATACTGAGCCCATGCTCTGCTGTACACAAATCTTTGGGGACCCATACTAAGCCCATTCTACGAGCATACTGTGAGAAAAAAGTTTCAGGGTAGTACATGGACGACCCCATATGATACTAAGCCCAGACTGTGCGCTGCTAGCTAACCGTCTGCAGTTGAAACAGGAAGGCTACTACTGTATGCTTGCGGCATGGATGCTCTGGTGACCATATTAGTAGCTGAAGACGGACATTATTATGCTTTTGAAATGGGTGCGCTCGTAACCGTATACATTTGAAACACGAACGCCATTATTTGGACGTGATGCTCTGGTAGACGTATACGTTTAAAACACAAACGTTACTCTTGGGCATGGATGCTTTGGGAATCGTATGCAGTTGGAACTCGTACCATCTCGTACCTTGTTATGTTTTGGGCATGGCATGTGGCACACGAACGTGGTTACTTTTTGCGTATTTCTGTGTTGGGCATGGATGCTGTGGTGATCGTACGCAGTTCGAACACGATGGAAGGCTTTCATGCTTGCCACATGGATGCATATCAGCAGCACCAGCACCCCTCTACTCCTCCTCCTCCGATGACTATTCAGGCGCCGACATCCAGAGAAGGATCCGTCGGCGGAGGCGGAGGTAGATTCCGCAAGCTCTTGCCATCCTTCCATAGAGTGCCAAAGACTTGCAGGCTTTCTTGGCTTGTGGCGGTCCCCAGAGTTTAGATCCTAGTGGCTTGGGAAACTCCATCGTGGCAAAGGTTGCAGAAACATTCTAGCACAGTGTAGATGTTACATGTTGCAGCTGTTGGCGCTGAGAGCTGCCAACATAGCCGGCAAGTACGGATTGGGCCCTGCCATCTACATGAAAGGTTCATCTGCACATGCACGCAACTAGGGCCAGGACTGTGAGGCATGCAGGGGTCTGAGTACTTGAGACCAACACTGTCTACCTGAGCCTGCCTTCCTCAGCACATGATGACAAACAACAAGCCTTTCTCATGTTCAGATGTTTCAGACCCCCACAAACATTTTCAACCTCGTAACCCCACGACGCCCTAGCTTAAGTTATGTGGACTCCACACTCCCCTCCCTGATCACTCCGGCAAGCAGACCAGAAAATGCATGTGGCCCAGGCTGGACTTGTGATGCTGAAGCAGCTGCAAGCTATAATGAAATTGAAGCAAGTAGAAGCATGAGGCAAGCTTGCTCCAGGGAACTCTTGAATGTCAGCCCAAAATTTCGAAAGCGGTTCACTTGTTCATCCCTTGCTCTGCAGCTCGATCCTTCACGTGCTGGTCGACAATACGCGCCTGATTCCAGGAATTCTGCACTGCCTCATGTATGCACTCCAGGACTCACAGCCACGCTTTCTGCACCTGTTGTGTACCAGCAAAAACCCGAAGATGCAACCCTCCAAAAACGCATGGTAAGATAGCTCCGAAGCGGCATGGCCAAGAACCAAGATCCTCTGGCTTTGAAAAATGTTATTAAAAAGGGTCCCTTATTAAAGCCACTAGGGAAAATATTAAATATCCCAGGAGCCTACCCGATCCTAGCCTGTCTGGCATTGTCTTGATCTGCTGGGGAGGAGCGTGTCACTTAAAGTAGGGCTGCCAAGGCCGTAAAATGTCTCTGAAGTTTTTCTTGCTAGTTGAAGGATCTCCCAGAAGAAGACTCCTAGATCCCAACCTCAGTGCTTGCAATGCTCTTGTAACCCCACGGTCCTAACATTTGCCAGGGCAAACAGAGTAAACCTGAGGAATTTTTCTGAGCCTCTGTCAATAACCGTGCACCTACACATCATTATATTCTCCAATGTGCACATAGAATTTGAAAAGTCCTCGTAGTCTCATGTGCCCAAGGACCCAACACAAAAAGGTAACCCCCAGTGTCCTGAAACCAAAGCCCGTTAAATTTCAGACTCCAGCCTGTCTCACTGCCTGCCTGAAGGCTTCGGACTGCTTCTTCCAAGTAGGAACTGCGAGGCTGGATCAGGGAGTCACACACGGCATAATTCCAGAATAGTGGTGCTTTTTATAAAACTGGTAGAATAGCACTAATCTGAAAACATATGGTGCTTGTGGTCATGGTGGATGGCAGTGGCGGTGGCAGTGGCGGCCAGCGCCAGCGGTAGTAGCAACTGCAGTACATTAATTAGTAACGGACGCACAGGGCCGCGATATTGGCTCCATCTGTTCCAGCACTAGTGGCCAAAACGCTATTACTCATGGTATTCGGTGTAATCGTATTATGAGGGGTGCTGGGTTGTGTTTAGAGGTTAGCCGCGCAAGCACGACCTGATTTGCCCGCCCGACTAGTAGCTGACAAGCTTTCCTTGAATAGTCGCATTTGGTACGTTTTATGGGCTGACAGTGCGCCATCCTCTGGTTTGGGCTCCCCCTGGTTTGGGCTGTCATGCGCAGTAATGACAAGAGCTGTTGATTCTGGCTAGCCCCCTGTGTCATGCCGCAGCCCAACAGAACTGACGTCTCAACAGTGCGCTGCGGTCTCGCGCATCCATAAGGAATGGCCCCAAGCAAAGCCGTACACGATCTGCCACTTGCCAAGCTTGACGGTCACAGTTTCCCTGCGTTGGTGGCGAGTATCTGAGGCGGAGGTCTCTCAGGCAGCCGGCGCAAAAGTGAGAGAAAACTGCAGGACTGAAATGTAAACTAAGGTGATTGTCTACGTGTCTTCGTGGCAGGAAGAGGTCTACGCTGGTTGCTCTCGGCAACTCCAAGTCCCCGCTTCTGCAGTGGGGCTTGATTCCAACTCACAGCATAAAAGCTGTGAATCAGGTCATACGCTCCTACCACCTTGAGCAAGCACAAACACCCTGCGGCCTACAGCAATCTCAACTTGGCAGTTTCATTATTTGTGTGCTGCTGATGCTGCCCGCAGTGTTCTTCCCAGGTTCCGGCTGCACTAACCTCGAACGTGCGCTGGGGCACATTAGCCCTTTGACGCACGACCATGAACCTGCACCAATACCCTGGATCTGCGCAACATTGGCTGTTCCAAGTGAACTGAAACCTTTTTACAGCCCTGGAAGCACAACCCCAGCCATGCCGTGTCTGCCGCAGATCCTAGGCAAGTTCGACAGCAAGCTGGCGCACTGATTCAAGGCTTCTCGCGCATGCCCTCGCAGGCGCATCGAAGATGACTCAAGACCAGAAATTGGCCTGAAGGGAGCTGCTAAGCGCGTTAACGGTGACATGCCCTCTAGGAGAATGGCTCTAGAAGTTGCTGATTCCTTCTTCCACGGGTTTTGTCGTGTCAGCCTCAAGGAAATCAATTCCCATGGGCCAGGCCACAGCTACCAACCTACAAAGGCGTGAGATATTAGGCAGTCCCCCATACTCAGCTTATGGGAAGAGGGCCAGTCATTTGTAAAATCCTGGCCACAAGTATCGCCTGGCTGGCTTCCTCCTCACTTTCTCTGGCTTCTCGCAAGAGGGCGCAGAGTCAACAGCGCTGCAGGAGCCAAAATTCGAGGAAAATGCATGCAAAGGCATGGAACTGTACTGGTCCATGCCAGTTTGTTAAATCAGTACAGTATATATGAGCATACACGTCCGAGCCCCGTTCAGGATCACTGACCTCTTGTCAGTCTGCGCGCCGATTCCCGCGTTTCCAAGAGTCGTGGTTCGCATTGGAATTCCATACTTTCAGGGCGCCCCAGACAACACCGCCCTTTCAACACCTGTCGGGCCACGGGTGCCATAAAGGCAACCTCTAAAAGGGCAGGAGGAAGCGATCTCGCAAGCATTAAAAGAGGCCACGTCAAATCCTGGCGGTCTCTGCATGTCAGAGTACGCCCTGTTTTTGGCCACTGCTTGCCGGGGCGTGGGGGATAGAGCCGTTGATGTCCTTCACTGGCTACCCAGATGTTTAAGAACAAGTTTAACATGGCCAATTAGGAACTGAACGGCTCTTGGTCTGCCTCACAGAAGCTTTGACAGTGCGGGTTGTGGCCCTGCAAACAAGGTAGCGCCAAGGAATCACAAAGAATCCCTATGGTCCCCTTGCGCCCCTTCTCAGCCATTGAAGAACCTAGCTGGCGCTGCTTATGCAAAGCTCCGAGGCAGTGAAACCTGGGTTGTCCCGTTCAGCGGACTTCCAAAGCCAGGACATGCACTTCTCTCAGCTCTCTGAAAACACCGGGTGCGCAGCGCCCCCCCAAGTACTGCACGTGCACCGCTCGGCATGGGATGAAATGAAGATCTGAACGAAAAGAGGTCAGACACATGACAACACCAAGACCGGAGTCTTGAACACAAATACCATTGAACAGACCTGACGCAGCAAGCATCTGTGACGATGAACGAAATACGTCCACGGAAGCCCCACATGCCATAGATCTAAGGCCGGACAGGGCAGAAAGTCAAAGCAACACATTCATACCTAGTTTGGCAGGAGCATTTCCGAAGCAGAACAATGAGCACACTCACTCTGAAGCCTCGGAATGATTGTGACGCTTTGCGACGTTCAGCATCTGCATCCCTGTACAAATGTCTTCACGTAGGCTACTGATCAAAACCACGTGCCCTGCGTGAACATCCCTAAACCGCTTGATCCAAAGGGTCTGGGTCGCACCCTTGAGATGACTGACTCTTGCTAGTTCCCGCAGGTGTACAGCTTGAGGATTTGCGTTGCGTGGAAAGACTGTTGGTGCGGCCGTCGCGCGTCGGGGGGAAGCTCTGCTGCTCCGTAGAAGCCGGAGGCACCGCAGGTCCACTGATTCAAACATAGATAAGGCTGTAAAGCCTGTTCAGCAGGGCCACCTGGTCTCCTCCGCAACCGCGACAGTTTCTACTCTAACGTCCTGAGCACAGTGCTGGCCCATGACAGCTCCGTGTGATGGAGGAGCCCGAAAATGTGGCCCGCTACACGGGTACTTCGGGGTGCAAGGGCCAGCGCAAAATCTCTGCCGATCCTTAGCTGCCTTAACATAGGTTGGGTAGAGACCTGATAATCAACAGAGATTGATTGGCACAAGCGCTTGGAGGGAACCGTTGCTGCTTGAACCTTGCCCCTGCTGGACAGCTGCATACAAGCCTGTTAGCTGTAAATGCCGACGATGTTCGCAAGCTCGTCAAGCGACTCACATCGTTTGGATGGGCACTAGTGTTCGCAGATTTGTCAGCGAGACAGGTGCCAATATGGTATGAAATGTGCTTCCTGACCTTCGCGTGTGATGGCAGGATACTCAGTATTCATCAATGCAACAGCATTTCTTCCAAGAAGGAGGGCAGAAATAGGACTTAGGCCGCAGACAGGGAGCGCGTGCATGGACTTGCAAAACAGCTGGCACTCCGTGCCCTGTGCCTTTTGGAAGCAAATTCAGCTCACCCCGGCAGTTGTTCACATGCAACCAGGCAAGGACTTGCATAAGCAAGAATCTGATGCGCGCTTGTCAGCTTCCTTCTGCGGGACCCTGGGGCCCCACAATTTGCAGGAAGCCCTTCTACGAGAGAACCTCGCAATTGGGGCTGGCAACCCTTTTGCCTTCAAGCGTGGGCACCGCAGAAATCTCAGCTCTGCTGAGACCTGATTTCTCTGACATGCCCGAGACATCTGAAACTCCTGTCAAGGCGGAACAAATTCTGAATTCGTACCAGGTGCCGTATGGCCGGCCTGCTATGCGATGGTCAAACACGCCTGCAGCCAAACTGGTATACCATTGATTCTCTGTCGGTACCAGCCCGGCTCAAACGCCTTTCTCTTGCTGACCTGGCCAGTACTCAGGAGAAATTGATTGGCCACCCAGATAGACATGTGTACATATGAATTTATGTATGCGCGTCTTCTTATCATTACATGCAATCACATGGTTCTTGATCTATCTAACTGCTGTACGGAAACATGTGAGAACTGGCATGCTCAAAACACATCTGCAACACTCCGAACACGTGCTGGACAGCTGTAACAGCTTTGCTGGTCTGGCTGTACCTCCCCTCAGACTGAAGAATGCCAAGGGCCTGGGAGACTGCTGCCAAGAAAGTCCACAACTGAGTACTCCACGGTGCCAAAACCTTGGAGCTAGTGCTCAGCTTCACTACCGATTAATCCGTAAAAACCATGACAATGAGAAAAGACAAGCGAACAAGTGTTGACATGTGTTCACCTCCACTTTGACAGTTGATTTAGCTTTGACTTCCAAGCGTTGGTACTTTCATATGCACCGACATCTGAGACAGTGCTTTTTGCGAACAAGCTGCCCTTTAAATCCACGGCTGCCGGCACCAGATTGAAATCTGCCTCCTTCACCTTGGATTGCGAGGCTGCAGGCTTTCTTGAGGTAGGAAACATCTGCACAGTGCAACTATTGTGGCATGCCTACACAGGTCCCGTGGTAGCAGCCTGGATGCCCTCAGTGCCTTGAGCTCGCCACTGCTTACACTTCGCACTGACCGTACTGATGATGTTGTCACAATGGCACAAGAGATGGTTTAAAGGCTCCGGACCTCGTCCAGGAGCTGTGTCGTGAAGTTCTTGCAGCAGGCAATTCGCGAGCGTGGGCATACTGATTCCAAGCGCTGGGAGAGGTGTATCCTAAGTTGCCAAGAGGAATCCCCGCAAGCTTCGAGGCAAAGCTGTTGAGGCGAAACAGAATGGGTATTTGACCAGTGGCCGACGATACGAAACGGCTGCAGACATCTTCTAGCGCCTGTGCAGTACACTTCAAGCTCCGGTGCCTTACAACAACTTCTTCCTCAGAACGCCTGATCTGAACCAAAGAGCACCCTGAAGCAAAGCGGATGGATTTTAGGTGAGGAAGCGGATCACATGAATCTGGGGTGTACCGTGTACTTGCGCAGAAGCAACCGGCTTCAGCTGAGCTTCGTCGATCCGAATACGCGGAAGTTGCGACCGTCCACCACTCCAGCACACAAGGGTCCCAAAGCAACACCGGTCCGCAGGTACATTCCTTGCTTTGTGGGCTGCCCTGAAACTTGCTGCCTCCCACATCCTACACCTCCTACACCTTGAGTCTTGACTGCTATTTGATGCCCCTCGCAAGTGATGGCAGGCCAGGTCCGAGTGCGCAAGGCTTACTTGCAATATGCTGCATGTGCTCAACACCCACTGTGTGCACACAAGTCTGGATTGTCCGTGACATGAAGGGACAGTCCTTGACGTGGATGAGATGTGTCCCGACACTTCATGTAATTTCTGCAAGAAAAGTTGACCGGAGTTTAAGCTTGCACTTCGCGAACGCCGCTACTGTATCACAACTCAAGTCCAATCCGGAACCGAAGCAAAAGCAGACCTTGGGCTTCAGTGCCCGACAGCCCGAAAGGAAGTCACTGTGTATGGGCCCATTATGGTAATTTCGTTCGCAGTCAGACCTCTTGCACCGCATCACACTGCTGGGGTCATGCTGAGTCACCATGATCACCATCTGCGAAGGCTGATAGCATCTCATCTACAGCTCTCTGCACCTCGAGCGCCATGCAGAGCTCAACTTCAATTGGATGTTGAGGGTCTCACCATTCGAGTCGCATATACTTGGCAATATAATGTATTTGGAACTCGGGCAGAACTAGTTACTTCTTGCCCTGTTCCGCAGTACATCGGTCTGTCGTCCGGGCTTGCAAAGGTTCTGACCTTCAACATTTTGATCTCGCAAGCATTTGACCATGGAAGAGGTTGGTTGGTCTAACCTGGAATGGTTAACCATAATTCCAGTACAGTGGAAGTGGGTATCAATATGGTAGTTTCCATAAACAGGGGGACCCCAACTCAAACCCTGAAATACTACTGTAATCCTTATGAAAAAACGCCGCAAAAGGTACCCCTAATTTTAGGAAAACCTGAATCCTCTTAATTTACCACATAATCAATCCCAGTTTCCATTTCATTTTCCGTGTTCTTTCCGCTTGATTCTCCACTATCAAGGTAAGATCCCTATAAAGTATCCCCATGTTCCTGTATGATCCCTAAACAAGTTCTATAAAATCCTTATGTATCCCTCGCCATTGTCACAGCCAACGGGGCCTTGGCTGCAACGTAGATTGCTATCGAAGCTGTCCGGCCTGAATGCAGGATATGGGGCCTTTAGGAGGGACCTTTACTTGGGACCCCTGTAGCTCAAGTAGGGCTACCTAGGTATATTGGGGGTATATCAGGATTGCAAAAGGGTTGATATGAGGGTTGCGGGGAGGATGCACAGCGCCTATCACAGGGTTCCCATGGATTGTGCTTTAACTGAGACTAATCAACATCAGCTGCAGTGGCACAGTGCCACGCAACCCAGTACCTAGTGATGCTGGCACAACAACCTTGTTCATCCCTTGCTGCCTGGATATCGCGCCATGAACTCTGCATTGCAGAGTAGAAGCAAGCCTTAACGGATCAAGATTGCAGCAGCTTCGGGCGAGTAAACGCACGCAGCGGATCCACTGACACAGCTGAGCCAAGCTAGGCTTAGGTCCTGCGCTGAAAGCATCCGTCCACATCTGGCTTTTGAGGAGTGCTTGCAATGTCATCTAAGCCCATTCTGCCTGCCCCCCTACCACCGAGTCGCCACCGAGTTGCTGTCGCCCACTGCCTCGTGGATATAGACGTAGGGATGGGCCTCCCTCTGGACAACTGCATTGGCTGTGACATAGACCTCACTCTGTGCTCGAGGGACTTGTGATACGATGGGCTGCTATTTTCCGTGCGCAGACAGACATCCTGTGGATCCACAGCCCCTCCTCAAGACCCACAGCCGATGCAAGCTCAGAGGCCTGATGCAACAGCTCAGCCATCATTCGCGGAGTCTGGGAGGTCGCGAAGCGCGTAGTGTTCGCAACGTCCGTCATGATGCAGGCGACCTCCTTCAGGAAGGGTCCAAGTTCAGGGAACGGAAAACCTGCCTTGTGCTGCAAACCGTCCTGGCAGTCAATGATGTGGGGAGCTGCTGGCTGGCGTAGAAATTGTCCGAAGCCACGCGGAACGCATTGCGCAATCTTGCCCCTGACGCTTTCAAAGACCTGTGCGGGTCAGCGCAGCCGACCAGTGATGGGGGGACTCCCGGAAATGGAACAAGATTGCAGCAGATGATTTTGCCAAGGCGCAAGCTTTGAAGATAGATCTGCATGGATGTTCACCTCAAATTGCTGGCTCTGGCTGTTGCAGCCTAGTTTGCCCCAAAAAGCTCCGGTCCGTAGGTTTTATGTGAAGCATAGCTCCGTCCCAGGCTTTAGTCGAGAATTGACAGTGTTTCCAGGAAGGGGGATCTCTGTTTTAGCGGTCTTCATATGCGACCAAGGACCGTGAGCCGGCAAGGAAGCGGAGCACCCTCAGAATCCAGGATCACGGCATCACCTTGCGCACGGAGCAGGCCTACATAAGCCCTTGCGCAAGTCACCTTCAATCTCCCCTGAATGAAACCTTGTGCGTTGCTGCCTGGTTGCTTCCAGGACCGAACTATGAACAGTATTCAATTCCTGCGCATGATGACGGTGTGGCGTCAGCTGTTTAGGCAACAAAGGGACACAATCGCTTGAACATCCAGACATTCATTTACACTTGCTACTCTTCCTCCTCCTTCTCCCTTCCCAACTTTCCCAACACATCCCAACACCTTCACATCCCTCGTAGAAGGCCGGGATGCGGCAGCGCGATGCGTGGCCCAGCAGCGCTTCACGACGCCAACCTGGCATCGCTTGGAGCCGGCGAAAGAGCGAGGCCTTGGAGCTTGGCATGAACAGATTGGGAGCCTGTAAGGGAAACCCGCGAGGTTAAGGATTCTGTAGGGGCGCGTGCGAAAGTTGGATGTTTTTGAGGGGTTCCCCAGTCAGCGCCGCACGGCGGTCGGGGAGCACCGACTACAGCCTAGCTACTGCATAAAAAAAAGTCCCGAGTCGCTTTCAAGGTGGATTCCCAGTAGAGCTGTTGAAAGTTGTCCACTTCTAACGAGGCGAAGGGAGCCGTGAGCTGCATTGGAGAGGTACCAAGGAAAGCCGTGAACATCCGTGAACACTACTGCCAGACCGCCTTGAGGTCGCTGCCTGCAGCTTGTGGGCCTACCCCGCCCTGAGCCTAAACCTGTGAAGGCGAAAATGACCGGCCGCACTTCCATCTTGCCATTCAAATGAGCTGCATGGGCCTCTGAAACCACACTGGGCATGAGGACCAGCACACTCCTTCAAAGCGGGCTGCGCAGAAAGAATGCCGTGGAAGAGCGCGGTAGCGACAAGGAGAGCATGCTGCAGCAATCCGTGGTCGGAGGCTGGCACTCCTGAAATCCTTGTAACAAGAGGCTTCAACCCCACCGTCAACACTAAAGCAGACTAGCAGGTGAGAAAATGCGGCTGGGGCATATCAAGGTCGGCCCGGAATTCTTGAACACGGGCCTGCCAATCAGCGATTCCGGCTCGTAGCGCAGCAACTTACAGAGCCTTGGATGTGGTCGTTTTGCTGACTTCAAAAGATTTTATGAGTAAACCGTATAGGTCACATCTTCGCCCCTCAAGGCCTTACTCCTTGCACAGATCTCAATCCATCTAGCTCTTGGGTATGATGCGCAGACGGGTGTATTTATGTGGAATCTTCAGGCACCTGCGCGGGAAGCCTGGCCCCTAGGCTGGGCGTGAAGCCAATTTCATGCAATGCTTTGGATGTCGTGGTGAAAAACACCTACAGCCATCATCCAGGGGGAGGAGGAGCTTTACGGTTTACCTGCTATTGGATTCAGATCGAGCCACTGCAGGAAGAATGAAATAGTTGTTCTATGTTGTTTCTCCACATTTGACATCTTGAGCCATTGACGTCTACATCTGTTGCAGACTTGCCCCAAGAACGCGAAGCAGCTTTGACTCGATTGCGCCCACTGATCTAATTGCCCGTCTGCTTCTCCAGGCAACTCTAACTGCACCTCTGTAATCACAAAGTTGGAGTCGCAGCGTAGCCATGTGCTCCATGTTTTCGGTGACCCTGGAGAGGTCACATGCCGAACCTCAGGTTGGGGTAATGAAGGGTGCGTTGGGTAAGTAGTCCTCTCAGCTGCTCTCAAGGGGTAATACTTCTTCCTGGCCTTCTCCTGGTAGGAAACCTCCCCTGCAGGTGCCTGTTGGCAGACGGCAGAAGCTTGAGCAGCTGGAGCTTGAAACGGGCAGTTGTGAAAGCGATGCAGCTGGCTTGATTTGAGTGGCGATGTCTGTTCAAAGACTGGGGCCAAACGACTCCCAAAAAAAGAGTACTGAAAGAAGGCAAGATCTTGCCACCCGCTCCATCTCATGTGAAGGGTGTTCGACGGTGCAGGTACACTGCCAAAATCGCCTATCTTACTCCGTGTTCTTGTTAATAAAACAGCCTAGGATTTCACGCAACCTCACTGGGGAAAAACGCCCCAAACACACTAGATTCAAAGCAAAGTATCCCCAGACCCAAAAACCGCAAGGTCCAGGTTGGAGGTTACTCTACTTCTACTTAGCATGATTTACTTCTTCACCTTTGATCTGCCAAGCCTAGCATGAAACAATGGGTCGAGGTTGTTATCTTAGGGAGCAGCGGGCGTCCTTACTTATCAAGAGCGCAGATTAAGCCAATGTGATGAGTAAAGAAATCTCCGAAGTGTGGATGACTCATTCCTCGGTGTGGCGTAGCGTGGCTAGATTACGCACAGCGCCCTTGGAACACAATCTCTAACATCATCCTAGAGCTTGCCCTCATGCTCCACGAGCTGTGCACCACCACAGTCCTCCTACTGTAGAAACCTCAGCCCAAAACTTGGAGATGTCCGAGCCTGCAGCTGCCGTAGCCATGTCTGCCTGAAGAGCCGCCGGAGAAGCCATCGCAATGCCTCCCGAGCAGGCTGGCAAGTCTTTGGGCGTGCATTCCTCTGGACAAGCAGTCGAGTTTTATCCTTAGATGAAACCTGGGGTACTAGAACTGTTTGACGCTCAGGGCACACAAGCTTGGCTTGATCGATCCGCCAAGGAGCTGAAATCAAAGAGTTCGACAAAATCTCCTTGGATGTTGGGAAGGTGCACCCTCTGGACACATCTAATACCCGGTTTTCCGAAGTGAAGGAAGGGCATGAGCGATCCATTTTGAGGCTAGAGCTGCACAACATCGTGGAGTCTCAACCAGTTGCATGCCAGCCTTTAACTTTAGCTTTGCGCCTGTTTTGGGAGTACAAGACTTAGAGCTGAGACGAAGCTTGACGGAAGACCATGCTAATTGCTCAGTGAGAGCCCTGCAGTAGCCAAGCTTCCACAAAGGCCATGGTCCTTTTTGCCGGCCACTGAGCGGCTGGGCCGCGGAGCAACCCTGACCTACAACACAGGCTCTGCGAGTTCATAGCATGCAGTCGCGTTTAAGCTGATCCCTGTTCAGAATCCTATGACGCGATTGAGAGTCAACGCGGTCACCTGGGAATAGGATGGCAGCACATGCTCTACACCAGTTCGCCTCAATAGGAAATGGCTCCACTGCACATTTCGCGGTGGGACTTTGGAATTGACAGTGGAAAGGGTTTTGGTGCTTGGCTCATGTTCGCAGCGTGAACATGACAACGAGTTAATTAGCCTGCTAGTCTTTGTAGCTCTACCAAGATACCAAGAAGGCCGAGCGGCATCGGGGGCGCACCCGGCAACCCAATCTTCCCTGATTGAAGCCAACTGCGGCGAGGCATCTACCAGATCTTCCCGGACCTCTCCTCCTGCTTGCCTTGAGGTTCGCCCCAACATTGCTATGATTCTGGACGGTCGGCAATTTGCAGGGTAGCTTTTTCGGAGCCTCTCCTCCCTACGCCCAATCCTCAACAACGCAACCAACCAACGTCACCCGTCACTTGGGAAGCTCTTCAACTCCTATACCGCAACCAGCATTCCGGCTCTGAAGCCGCTCTCTGTTGAGGCCTACCTAATATGTCCCCATATAACCCCAGTTTCCATCGTATTTTCCATTTGATTTTCCATTATTCATACTCTGAAGTTTCCTCGACACAACACACAATCCTCGAACTTCTGCAAGACCCACAAGAACTATAGTCTACATTCCTACAGTAGTACCCCTCTCAATAACAACTATGACGCTCACTGTATACTCACCTATATGACAGCCTTTAAGGCACTATAGCTCACATAGAAACCCTTCACCCTAAGTAGTTTCCATTTTATTTCCCTTTATCCCACTATAACTCCAACATACTATGGTAGTTTCCATTTTCTTTTCCATTATCCCAATATGACCCCAGTATACTATAGTATTTTCCGCTTTCTTTTCCATTATCCCTATATAACCCCTATAAATACCCAATGTAGCCCATTATAGTGGTTTCCATGTTCTTTCCATTATCCCTATATAACCCTAATATACCTGTAATCCCCATATAACCCCGAATAATCCCTTGTATAACCCAATTATGGTGGTAGCTCACAAGAAGGGAGGGGGAGGCGCTGCCAGTCCCTGGCTTGATAGGCCGTTCCTCCGGTCCCTTTCGGCCTTAGCACATTTGTCCTGATGGGGATTATAGGGGTTATACAGGGGTGATTATAGGGATTATAGGGTATATATTGGGGTTATATAGGCATAGTCGAAAAGAAAATGGAAACTATTGTATAGTAGATCTGGAACTTTAAAGGGGAATGACTTAGGTTGGACCCCCACCCAGTAAAAGTGATTAAGGGGGATAATAAGGATTATATTAGGGTCCTCTTATGCTCGCTGTTATACCACTATTACAGGGTGGGGGGTCCTCCTAATGAATGACTTTCTTTCCCACCCGCCGCCGATCACAGCACAAATGCCAGAGTCTAGGTTGGAGGTGCGTAGGCTCTTGAATTTTGCAGGGCTTGGGGCTCATCTGCAAGAATCCAGATTGGAGTTGTGCTGAGTTGTACTCTTAGCAGACAGGGCCAGATTGTCACAAGGGCTCGAAGGAAAGCGATAGAGTCCAATTCCAACGGATTTCTTAGAGCTGAGGCATGACAGAAGCTATTGAACGCAGGTTCGGCGTGCTAACTCCTGAAGGATGACGGGTATCAACCACCAACAACAATCTGCATCAACAAGCGGGGGCCTGCATACGACGGGGCACATCATGACATGAGGCTTCATGGCAGTACTGACTGTTAGACTAGTGCGTACTCCTGCATCTAAGGCCGCGAGCCCTGTATCATCTTCTCCTGACAGCAGAAACACCGTCAGCAACACGGAGGTGAGAACAAAAAGCTTGCAAACGTCATCTGAGATCTGCCTGCTTTTCGTGGGCTTTCCTCGCCTCCCAGTCAAATGACTGTTTGTTCCCGAGCAATGCCACATGATAATGCATTATTCAATGGCAGAGCTTGCTGGGAATGTGAGACCAACGCAGCTTGGTTGAGGTGTGCCTTCACGGCCTCGACAGGAACGGCTTGCTTGACCTTAGCTCTCTCCCGTGTCACGCAGGTGCATGAAGACTGGCCCGGCCAAAGCTTTAGAGGCCAGAGAATCGCTCTGATCAGGTAACTGCAAGCAATGTGACTGGAATGGGGTGAAAACGACCGTTTCCCCCAATCCGGCTACAAGATCTACAGGTTTGCAACTAAGATAATTTGCATATTGAAGTAGAGTGCGTTACTCTCAGGCAAGGGCAGCATTGAAAACCTGGCCGGGAGACATGCAGAGGAGGAACATGGTGCAAATGGTGTGGGATGTTGGGATGATGAAGACGTAGTGATGTAGTGTAGGAGCAACTTCTGCCATGCTAGGCTGCTAAGCGCATCCAAAGCAGTGTGCTCCCGGGCTCCTGCCTTCCGCTTCTCCTGAAAGACCTTCTGGCAAATGCCCATGTGCCTCTCCAAGGCCGATATCCTGCTGGAGTCAAACAGAAATTGTGTGTAGATTTCAGTTTGTTGCAAAGCCGTCCGGGTCTCCTGAAAGTGCGGCCGCAGTGGGAGCACGGCGCCATGGGCTCATCAGGAGCAGCCTTTCGCATCAGCTGTGGTGTTCACAGCCTTGTTTGGTTGGCTGCGGCCCTGCGTAACGAACCGGGAAAAAGGACTACAACCAAAATCCAAAGTCCCTCTGCCAGCCTCGTCTGGCATACCTGGCGTACCCGAGGCGAACGGCTGTTGGAAAGCCTGTCTGAAGTTGTGGTGGCGCAGCTTTCTGCTGTGTATGGCCTGGGGTTGAAATAGCTTCGCACCGAATAGCAGTGAGAATGTCGCCCTGTGCAAGGCCGTGCAGCCACGGGCTCTCAAGGGGCGGTGCCTTGATGGATTCAATGCCTGTTGCCTTTGTTTTGTTTCCTGCTGGTCGACCCCATGCTCCTGTTCGTTGCTGTTGCCAGCTGGTTTGCAGGAATCTTGTCACGGCATCTAGGCTTGCATGTTTCAAACCAGGGGACAATGTCTTGTGGAAGGCTGACCTTGCCGGCGCTTCTCTTACTCTCTGGCAATCCTTCTTGAGGCAACGGGCTATTCAGGTTAGCCATCCTCGAGTCAACTAAAGACTCTGTCTCTATGGTTACCGAACTTTTTGTCAATTCCACTTTAAATGGTGTTGGAACTGTGAGATTATGTCAACTTGAATCGACTCGAAGCATCTGCCTCAGCCTTCGCCGCTGGGAGGGCAGGTGAGCTCGGTCGACGAGCCGGCGGTGCCTGCAAGGTCACCACCACAGACAGGATGGCCATGAGCTTCGTGATTTGACTAGGAGCTGAACCATCCTGAACCCCAAATGCCCCTGTGCCTGCGCCCATGGCATCTGACAACCCTTCAACCCCCACCTAAGGGCGGGACCTGCGCATTCTGTCGAATTGTCGGTATGGGTGGCGATGGTGGGCGCTCCTGGGCCTTGCCAAAGGTTTTCTCAAAATTCTCCGGCGTACCTCATGACACCTCATCACTTGTTGACAATCTCAACTTCAAAGATGTTACCAAATGCAAGGTAAGGCCTCTGACTTCGCCGCGAGCCACGCACTCACAGAACCAGCCATGTCAGCCTTGAAAACAACAAGTGATCCTGGCCTTTCCCAGAGAGCCAAAGCTGTCAGCTCCTGCTACAAAGCAGCGGGCCATTGTTCGTTGTCGGCTCATTGCATCAAAACACGTCGTTGTTGCACATGGACGGGGCGCGAGAGGCTCTCTCTCGTACCATTAGCTATTGCACTGTAAGATTGAAGGAATCCACGGGCACCGGAGCTCCTGCAGCCGCCTGCCTAGGAGGCCTAGGAGGAGGAGTTGACTGTGAGGATTGAGTGTCCGACCTCAGAAGAAGCAGTGCCAAAGATCAAACGCTGGAAGTTGTCGACACTGAGCATCTCAAGACCGAAAAGGGTCCAATTCAAGGGGCCGATTGATAAGGAGACCCTCATCATCATAAACAAATACGTGCAGATTTATGCCAGGAACTGCGGTAAAGTGGTTAAAGCGCATCGTGGTGAGACAGTGAGCAAGGGTGAAGTTCCATCCCCATCTCGCTGGCCGAAGGCGTCAGCAGATCTACACGAATTAAAGCTAAGAATGTCGTTGCCCCGGATTTAATGCACCATCCATGCAGAAGGAAGGACACGGCAACCTTCCAACAAGGGGCTACCATGGCTTTCCCAGTCCCAGTCCCCTAAAGTCCTGCAGCACTCAAGAAGCCTGTCTCCGAATATGGCATGTGCGATTTTCTAGCGCAGCAAAACAAATTCATCATGACGGGGCCCGCGCTTGGCGAATGGGTCTCCCCTCGAACGTGTTGGAACACCACAGGTCTTCAAATGCATGACCTGCGGTGCCCATGGGCCAAACAAAGATGACGTCAGATGCATCATGTTCGTGCCCTGTAGTGACATCGCACAGGGACTGACCAGTAGTTGCCACGTGAATCACAGAATGAAAGCGGTAGCAAACCAGATCACTCGCCCTCTTTCCAGGGTCCTGACCAAGGCCCGTCCCTGCAGCGGCCGCCCGCAGCGTGGACACCCTTGGCCATCAGATGCCTTGGTAATCGCACGGAATGGGAGTTGCCAGTGGGATGGAGGAGAGCAGGGAGAGTGAGGACAGCCTCCCTCCGAACAAGGTGTGTGAAGCTCGCAGTACGAAGCATGTGGGCACATCATACAGTCCAGTCATATACAGTCACATGATACGGGCTGAATTGCGTGAGGAGATAGCACTCGGCAGCAGAAGCTCTACGCTTATATAAATAGCACTTGTACACCGCATGAGGCAACATTGTGCATTACTTTTCTCTGGCTTGTCAAAAATTTCATGATATTGTTTTTCTATGGCTCAGTCAATGCCAACTTCGAAATGGTTGGCGTAGGCATTTGCATAGGCCTTCGCCCGCGCATTGACTATGACAGCATAGCATTCATCATCTTCGGCCTGCCTTTACATTGACCTGATTGCTTGTTACCTTCAACAAGGCTAGTGCCGCAGGACAGCTCAGGTTCGAACTCCTGAAGGAGGCCTTCAGGACATATGGTGACACGGCTTTCAAGTCAGGCTGTGGAAATGCTTGATGTCTGGGCGATATGGTATATTGGGGTCATTTTGGGATAATGGAAAAGAAAGCGGAAGCTTCTGTAGTGTAAGCCCCCTAAGCTGGAACCTTTACATCCCAGGATTCCAGGTCTCCCCCCATGAAGATCAGGTCAGATCTGCTCAGCCTCACTTTCCAGTCAAAATTCCCCAAGCGTTTGCGTGAGGATTATTTCGTGAAAGTCTGAAACATACAGCCAATGAGTGATCGAATTCAGGGGCCCTGGATACCTCCCATTCTTCATGCAGGGCCTGGAATTCGTCGCAGGAGGCTCTGGCGCTGGCGCTGGCTTGGCCTAGCTGAAAGCAAAGGTCATGCTACAGTAGCAACACGCGGTCTTGAGTTGGAACACGGTTTTTGCTGTGTAGGGACTGGAATCCAGAGTCAGAAACCATGGTCCGCAGCAACACTTTCGCTTATTCGCCTATCGTGTTGTCTTGGTCTCTCTGCAGATGCCACTGGACGCCACCAGCTGAGTATGACGTGCTGCTTGTTGTCTTGAAGGCGAGTCTTTACACAGGCGCATGTCATGATGAGAACTCAACTGGCTGCCGTTCAGGCTCTCTCGAAGTTCCTATTTGTACGTATGCTAAACAACTTTCTAGGCCAGCTTATAGTGAACTTTCTATTGCAAGAAAGTACAGCATGAACCCATGGCCTTCGGCCGGCGCGGGATACTGGCACCACGAGCGCGCGGCTCCACAGAGAAACCTCCAGAGCCCCAGTTCGTATTTGGTGGAGGGGGATGCATCCTAAACGACTTCGCAGCTAAAGCGATCAAAAGCCTCGTAGACACGCATACGAAAAAATGGTCGGTTGCGACCATGAGCATGACACACAAGAGACTGATGTTCAATGGTACCGTAGCGCCGCATAGTGTGTAAGGAAAGCCTGCTGACACCTCATCAAAGACTCTAGGGCTCATTACCAGTCCTGTGGATACCAAAAGCTCGCCATGAAGCCTTCCAGCCCAGATGATTGATGGAAGCCTACACGGAGTCTAGACATCCAACATCTCTTAGGCTTAGCAATGCATGAACAAACAGAAGAAAACTTGTCCTCTTGCGGTCAATGACCTCAACCCAACTCCATGCATCTGCGCTGAGTCAAGGATTACATGACTCTGGAAAATGAACTTCGAAACAACACTCACCGGAAGCTTCATAGACTGACTCCTTGTCTCATGTACCTGAAAAGAACCGACAGCTGCGGACTTCTTGCCTACGCTCTTGAAATTCATTGATGGTGAATAATATCGCAGATGGTATGGCGCAACAAGAAAAGCCACGAAAAAGGCCTTCAAGGACTAGGAGGACATGGTAGTAGACAAAAACAAGTTGACGCACCTCTATATATAATGCACTCCCGTAATTCGTATATTACCCCTATAATACACCTTTATAGTCCCCATATAATACTACCCCTATATTCCCTTATTCCATTCCCTTACACCCTAAACCCTAAGCCCTTAACCCTTAACCCTCAACACTAAAGCCCTAAACCCTAGCTCGCGCCCCTAATCTGCATCTGCCTTGGCTTTGAGGCTCAGGGGCCCGGCCCGCCGAGGCTGCACCTCTTTGTTTGGTGGTGTGGATTACTGTTATTATCACTATCATTATCAAGTCTTACTATTACTATTAGTATTCTTGCTATTGTTCTTATTCTTGTTCTTATTGTCATGATTACCCTTGTTGCTCTTAATACCACCATTAATATCACTACTGCTACTTTCCATTTCAGCAATTACAGTTTACCCTTACTAGCCATGTACAGGAATGTTTCTATCATTGCTACTGTATCATGATTGTCGTGATCAACTTGTGTTATCCTTGCATGGCAGCCAACGTGTCCAGAGGCATGCTGATAACTGATAGTTTGTGTAGTCCTTTTGTTGCGTCATGCCTGCCCGTCAGTAGCAAAGCTATGGCAAAGCTATGCCAACGCAAAGTCTTTGAACAAGTGGAACCGAGAATTGATTCTAATGGCAAGCTATGAAGTTGCTGGCAACAGACTGCACGTGTGCTCTGGTCACTTCACCAATTAAGCTTGCCAAGGAGTCGTGTAACTGTCCAGAATCCAGCAGAGTTCTCCAACCGCTAAGCCAGAAGATCAACTTGCAGATGAGCAAGGATGGAAGACATCCCAGCTGCAACGCCCGTTTTGCTCTCCTCGCCAGATGTCAGGGCTGACGCCCTGTTAAAGATGCGCACTTTGGCTGCCCAGTAAGCCTCCAATCAAAATGCACCCCAGAACTAGGAAAAGGGGCTCCTGGCGACTGCTGCCAGTGTTAAACAGAGCCTATGCCACTGCAGCCATCACATGCGTAGCTCACCACATGCAGACAAAGTTGACTAGTCCATTGGTTGCCCCTCAGAGCTTTCACCTCAGCCGCTGTCAAAAATGGCAAAACTCACGAATGGAGGGGCATGATATTGAATACCTGACAATGCACTTGCAAAGCACCTCAGTACGGTAGTGCAGTGGAATTTACCTGGTCGATCCAATCAAGAAAGTTGCATGGGTTGAGCGGATACTTTGCATTACGACGTGCTCGCGTCATCTTACCTGTGCAGGGATACTTGGCAGCTGAGGCTGCTGCCATCTGAATGCTCCTTGTTCGGGACGTCTGGGGCCCTGTGGCAGCATATTCTCTGCGTCTGGATATTAATATGGCAACCTTGCCATAGGGCGGGAGAAGGATTTGTAGCTTTTGAGAAGAACGTGTAGATGTCCTTACTGCGATATCGCGCAAAGTCCATTTGGGACCATGCAGTGCGTCAGGGGCTGCAGCGCCCTCCACAAAAAATGCACAAAATCGAAAGGACCCATCCAAATTCCATCCACTTTCACCATCCCAATTAAGCTGTTCACATTCAAAAGTCACAACAGCATACAACAGCTTAGAATTTGAAAAATTCTAAGTATACGGAGCATCTCGTTTGTGAATGAAGGATCAGCACGCAGCATCACAGCTGCTGCCTATTTAACTCGCCGCAACGTCAACTATAAAGCATTCCCCCGCTTGGAATCACTCACCAGCCCTCGACCTGAAGAAACCGCCCCTGTGGCCCTTTTCCGTAAATCTGGATACTTGATTGAGATATTGTGCCTTCACTATACACACACCCTTCAGGTTACATGGCAGTTTCTCAAAATAGGGGGCCCCAATTTGTATACCCTGATATACTACAGATCATTTTATTTGGACCCCCAAACTGGTACCCCTAACTTTAGGAAACCTCCACATACTTCAGGAGGAACCCTAAACCTAAACCCTATATCACCCCGATATATCCCTATATAACCGCTATATATCCCTATATAACGCCTACAGTATATATCCCTATATAACCACTACACCTCAAGGCAGGGCCTTGCTGGCTCTGGCTGGACATCCTCGGTAGGACCAGGCCTGCCAAGAGCTGGAAAAAGCCTTCGCGGAGTCCCCACCACTGCTTTGCAGGAAGTTACCATTATGGTAGCTCGCATCTTGAAGGGTTTATTGAACCATCGCAAAAGACGCGGAACAGTAGGCTTGCGTTTTGCCTTTCCTTGCCCTGAATGCCAACAGCAGTGCCAGAAAATTCCAGAGTGGCAGTAGCTTTCAAGAAAGTATCCGCAACAGCTGCGGCAAGGAATCTGTAGAATGGTCACATGACTTGAACTGGTGGCGCTACAGTACTAAGTATTAGCGGTTCTGACGTGGTCGGCGTCATGCTAGCAAACGATAGCAGCTTAGCAAAGGCCTCGGCAACGGCATGTTCCGCGCGTGGCGATCGCGACAAAGTGATTCGGCAACATCCAGGACTTCCCCTTAGTTCCAATCGAATTTGCTTCGTGGAGTACAGAATCTTCCCACCCTGAGTTTAATGGGCTACCTCATTCGCAGGAGGAGGCTGCTGTGAGGGACCCAGCAGGCATGCAAGGTTCCTACATGAGGCTACACCAGCGCCAGGTGAGCTGCCTTTTAGGTGTTCGAACTCAATCCCACGTTTGTGCTCTTGGGTGGAGATTTCAACAACCTCACAGCTTTCAAGTCCTTGCATGGTCTACCACACCTCTATGAATCCACCCTGCTGCCTGCAACATTACTCTTTTTTACCCAACCCTGCGTTGGTACACCTGTTGGAGGCACCGAAGCTTGAGAAATTTCCAAACAAAACCCTCAAACCATTCTGGTGCCGGTGCGGATGGTCGGGTGCTCGGAAAGCGCGCAGCGCTCCGGCCGGAGGATGCTGGTGAGGAACAGCCCTGATCATGCAGCTGCGTCCGAGAAGTGGAGTCTACAGTTCCAACCGAGGAAGGCCACAGAAAGGGACAATGCAAAAAAAGCATTCGGTGCGAAATCTGATATGCAACTTTGGTTCTTGTGCGGCTTCAGTCTCAGTTTTCTGTCAATGCATTCAATCATTCGTAAGATTGAAACATGTTGAACTTCCAATGTGTAGCTCGAAGAGAAGGCTGGGCGGCATTGGCTACCAAACTTTGACATGGGCCTTCAAACTGCCACGGCCCTTTGAGGTCTTGTCATTGCCTGCTGACATGCCAGACAAGTTTCCACTCCTTGGCAGCCTGTCTTACACTAGCCGCAACCAGCCTGTGAGCATGCAAGCCCCGCTCTAGGTGAGCAATGCGCGAGCCTTTGTTGATTCGCTTCCAGGTGTTGTTCTTCTTCTCAATGATGCCTTGAAACACAAAAACTCGCGTCATGGATTCTAAGCTGCACCTGGCACAGCCTGGAGTCAACCCCGAAAAAGAAGAAGGTAACACCTCGCTGTCGCATTGGTGTGGAATGCACTGCCCTCGTCTTACGCTCCAGAATTCCGCTTCATGCCTCATGATTGATGTGCCAGCTCTCAGATATTACATCTTCTCACATAGCATGGCTGCTTCTGCAACATGCAAGCTACTAGCATGTTTTGCTTGCCAGGCATGGCTTGGGATGTCCTGCTGGGTAAGGGCAAATGCTAAAACGGCCTGGAATCTGACTCCTCAGGCTTCGCCTTGCAAAATCTACAGCTCCATCATATTAGAAAAGCGCGATGGGGTCTTGGCCCAGTTGCTGTTGGAAGTGTCGATCAAGTTTTTCATGACCCGGTCGTGTGCCAACTTCATCTCATCAACAACATCGTCCACGGAGTCCACGTCAAAGGTGGGTGCGGCCTCTGCATCCTCCAGGAGAGGCATTCGGGCTTCCTTTTGGTTTTGCGCGGCTTACCGCATGGGGAAGAGACAGACAACGTGAAGGTTATGTTCATCCCACGAACAGGATATGCTACTTCATCCCGTGGCGCGAGTCTGTCTAATAGAAAAGATCAAGCATGATCAAGGCATGGAACCGACAAAACGCCTTCTGCCTACTTCCAAAAATGCAAGAACCAACCACCAAACTGTGAAAGGTAAAGCTAGGTGTAGTGACTATCCAACCCGTAAGGTGGAAATCCAGTCAGGTGCCCAAGTCGACCAAAAAGTCGGCTGCCCGCACTAAGAGAGGTTACCACAAGCTTTCAGCATGCCCTGTATCAAACAGACCCTAGACTCTAGACTGGCAATTCAACCTGTTCGAAAGTCATACCAACAGCCTGGCATAAGCCGCTCGCAAGGAAATCGTTCACGGGCAAGGTGTCGTCCCCAGCAAAACAATGAACAGAGTGACTAATTAGGCTATAATCACATATCACAATGGTCCATGGCTACAGCTACCATGGGTGTCATCTCGTCCCTACCTGCCCTGCAGGCTTCCCCCCTGCAAAGAGGTCTAGCCTCCTCCCGCGGATCTGCTTCAGATTCAGGGGCCGCCAAGAGCTCCGGCAAAACTCCCTGCTCCAAGGAGG
This sequence comes from Symbiodinium pilosum, assembly GCA_905231905.1. Lineage (NCBI taxonomy): Eukaryota > Dinophyceae > Suessiales > Symbiodiniaceae > Symbiodinium > Symbiodinium pilosum. Next base: position 42,750 of record CAJNIZ010036147.1, on the reverse strand, counting down.
GGAGGCGGCCGGCAATGTAGTCCTGCGCAAGGAGAAGACTAGAGGCTAAGGGTTGCACTTGGAGCTTTGGAGGTACGGTGCAGCGGCACAGCATGATTTTCACACTCGGATAACTTACGTTACATCAATCATGATGTCCTCTCTCTTCCACCGCTCAAACGCTGTGAAGTAATGCCAGCACTAAGGATTCACCCAGCTATGCGAGCCTCAACATGTACACAAGGTGTGTGCAAGTGTTTCCGCAGCGTGTGCAGTTTCGGAGCGTTCGCAATTTCAAATAGCAATCGTCCCCTATCTAAGTCGTCAGAAGAATGCACTACCATGGAGTCCCGAAGTAACTGCATTCTCGCGCAGTGCTCATCCAACGCCTGACAGCTTGACAGTTTTGCAACGGGCAGGGGCAAAGGAACTAAGACTAAGCCCATTGATGCGGTAGTGCCGTCACCATCAGCGATGTCAGCATCATCATCACCAGCATATCATCAGCTTCCTCATCCACAAATACTCACTATTTTGATCACAAAGGACTGCAGGCATTTACCCGGTCGGAATTTGCAACATACACAGTGAAAAAAGAGCACAAGATCTTCAGGTGTGTTTGAGCTGAAGCTTTGAACTCTGAGTGCTATGGCAAATCACCATGAAGTTTGCAGATTTTGCCGCTCGGGGCGATTGTCAAAAACAGGCCGCCAGCCGCCGGAGAAGTGATCTGCCGTGAGGACACAGGTAGCTAATGATAATTTCAACGAAGTTCCCGAGTTTACCTGGTATGATCGCAACTTCGCATGCCGGAAGTCCGCCTGTCCATCTTCTCTAGATTCCTGAAGGCTCTGCCGGCAGCCTTTGGCATCCTTGAGCCTCCGACCCTTGCCAGCAGCCGCTTCCGAAGTGCCCAGAGGATGCTGACAGGGCGCTGCTTATTCTGCAACTGTGCCAACCCCATCGCCGAGGCAGCCCCCGCACTAGCCATTAAATTATTAGTGGGGTGTATCCTGGCAGTGCAGCCACACCAATCCCACCAGACAAGCCATTGAAAATGATCCCTTGCGTCCCTTGGAAACTACGGTGCTAGACATCAGCTCGTAAACTACCAGCCTACAAGACCACCTGTGCATTGCACAAGAGACCCACAAAAGCTGAAAAGGCCTGGTCAAACAGCTGGGAAACACCATCCCGCCGCCCCCGCCCCCCGCCCCGGACCACCCAAGTAACCAACAAGAATTGCGACTGCAGCACCTCAGCGCGAGGGGGAAGGGCTGGCGCTTGATTGCTAAGTTCAAAACCCGAAACCATCGATTTCAAGTCAATACCCAAGTAACCTTCGTACGATCTCTCAACTCTACCTCAAGTATACTCCCTGCACAATCCGTGTGCCTGCAAGCACGGCAACTCCTATGCATCAAAGTCCCCCTGCGCTCTTCCGCCTGTCGACGGTCACGCGTCGCCTCGGCCTCCAATGCCTGGCTTAAGGGTAAAAATCCCCTACCCCCTAATTAACCAAAACCCCGCAAAAAATGAAAGTAATACATGTTGGTGCATGTCAAATACCTATGACTAGGAGGTGGGGTGATTTATTTTCACCAAACGGGATTGAGAGTGATCATTGCGAAAACAATATGGTGGCAGTTGCGGAGGCGTAGCTGTAATACCATAGCACCAACAGTGATCTTGCATGATCTTGCAATGTCACAGGAATGGTGCTGATGGTCCAGCTCATTCATACTTGCTTGTAGGAGCATGTGGCACAGTAAGATGATGAACATCCACAACAATCTCTTAGATGCATCGTTGTTTGGCGGCCGGGATTTCGCTTCTTCGTACCCAAGAGGGGCTGATGCTTTAGACAAACGAGCAAGCCTTCCATGGCCTGCCAGACCTTGCTACTTTGTTCTGAAGTACGTCGTGGTCACAGCTGTGTGCGCGTGGAGCCGAGCTTTGCCAAGGTCATCTACCTGGAGTCTATCGAATCTATCTCCGTCTGGATACAGTCACAGGTCTGAAGTCAATCTCGGACTGCGGGCGTTGTGCACCATCTACCTTAACGCTGCGTGGTTCCGGTGAAGGCTTAAGCCTCGGTGTCTTCCATCCTCGCTGAAGGGCGGGCCAGCAACTGTCTGTGCTGAGACTTTGGATCAAGGGGTGCAAAGCGGGCTGCGCTACAGGTTGGATTGGAGGGGCTCCCTCACGCAGTAGCTAAACGAAGAAGCTAAACGAAGGAGCAGGAAGCGCTGACTTGGGGTTATGTGAAGCCCCGAGACGCGGTCCCATGAATGGGCGTCTGAAAAATACTAGAGCCTGCATGTGTCTGTTTCATCCTCGGATCCCCCATATCACAGGGGGCGAACGCTGAAAGCAATAAGTCCCAAATGACCGGAAACACGAACAGCTGCCTTTGCAGTGTTTGGGCGGCCCTGTCGCTTCACGGCGGCCTCACTAGCGGCAAAGGGATTGGGCCAATGGAATGAGCAACGTCTGTCTCGCGGTGACGAAATTGGTGCAGAACACCCCCATGAAGCATGACAAAAAGGAATGTTGATCCAGTTCTGGTAGGGATGATGCTTTGGGAGTAGGCTGCTGGGAGACAATTGGAGATAGCCTGAAGTGCTTCGAAGCTTTTAAGCTGGGCTTAGCAACACCACCTGGACCTGCGCACAAATAATTCTGTCCCCAGCAACCCAGCCAAAGGCTACCCATGTCAGTGTGAGTTAGTTGCAAGCTGCAAGCTATTCATTGAGCTGAAGCAGCTCTTAGATCTGAGGGGGTATTGATTCATGATCACCTTGCGGCACAGCAATGCAACCACGCCTTGAGATCTGCAATGCGCCCATCACTCTCTGCCTTCTCACTCCTCATCTGCCAAAACAATACTGGCGTGGACAGTCCTCCCTTTAAGGACAGAATGCCGTTCAAAGTGCGTGCAAACATGAGCTGGCCTCACTTCTACGAGCTCTTGGCCTTTGCCAGTGTCTCGAGCACTGCAAAACAATCTGCTCATGTTATGGGCCGAGCTGCTCGATGCCCTGAAGCAGTTCCTTTGCCTTCTTGGCCTCAGGGAGGAGTGGCTCGAGGCCAGCAGCTCACATAGGAACATCTAATACAAAAGTATGAAAAACATCGTCCTTATGCAAAAATCCAGCGTTTAGTGATAAAGGGCCGTAATTGGGTTGTTCAATGGTTTTGTAGGTGTCTGTAGAACGGCCATTTTTTCATTTGAACTGGGTTCACAGGCCTGGAACACACTCTATCAATCCGATGCTAACCATGTATTGTGACACTATGTACACCATTGACACTTGAAGGGCATTGATTTGCCCTCTCTCTCCCAAGCCAAATCCCACTACATCCTGAAGTCCAACCCCCTAAGAACATGTCAGATCAGACCCAGAAGATCCCCACTCTTTGAAGGTCGATTTGTGCTCCCTTAGCACACAAGAAATGGCTGGATAATCATGAGAAATTTAGCCAGCCCAAAGCCGCACCCTGAACCCAACAAAATGTCGGCGAAATGTTGGGATTCGGGGCTGAGCGTAGTTGCCCAATAAAATGTTCGCGAAAAGGCGTTTACAGCAAGTGTCCCAAGCCCAACCGCCTCGTCTTTGGCAAGCTGCCTCCACTTCGCAAGGGCAAGGACATCCTAGCAAGGTTGCCATGCCTAACATGAGGCTCCACTCTGAGCTGATCTTGCTTGGACTCTCCAGCCTGCACTAATGCCGCGGAAGAATCTTTTTTTTTTTGTGACCCAAATCCCCGTCAAGATGGAGCAGCAAACGGTTGCACTCAAGCTGGGACCGTGTAGTGATGGTTGTCTCATGTCCAGGTAATCCTAGTACTGCATACACGTGCGGATGGAAGTCCTCTTCAGCGCATCCCAACTCGTGCGAGATCTTGGATGCTTCCTCCTCACCTGAGCTGATGCTCGGGTACGGCAAGAGCAAATGGAGCGCTTGTAGGCTCATGCACTCATACTAGGATTGTGGAATACTTCATCATCTAAAACTGGGAGCTTACACCGTGCTTGCGCGCCAGCAGTTTGCTCAAAAGAACCTTTCGTGGAGGCTCGTAACACCGAAAAAACTCATATGGCTGATATAGCGCTAAAACATACATGCCCCAACAGGCCAGCAACCATCCACTTCTTGAGCGTCGGAGCCAGAGCGGGCCAAAAGCTTTCAAAATCTACACGGCTACACGCGCTTTTGAGGCATGCTTTTGCATTTTAGCTGTTGAGGAAATGGCTAGCATCGTGAACCAATGTAACAGCAACATTGGACACTAGACATAGTGAGATTCCACACGCAAATCAAGACCATCAAAACGCAGGAAACCGCCCAGTGAAAGCATAGTACAGTAAGCAGGACCACAGGGGTGCCCCTGTAATAGGGCCATTGCGGAACAGGGGTACAAAGGGGCCCACTGTAATGTCTAACGTCTTCAGCGGTTGCCGCGCTGAAAGTCAGGGGTAGTCACGATCTTGGGAAGTCCTTGTTGAGCCATACTTCGGTAATCAAACCCTTGCGCCGCCGTGCTTGGAGGGAGCTCGGGCGGGCCTGCCTTTTGGCAAGATAAGTCATACTTAGTCTTCCTCGGTATAAAACGTGGGCAAGGGTTTTCGGACAATCCGATTGAGTAATAAGTTTGGCCGGCTGATGCACAGGCAGAGCAACCTACCAGCACATGTAGCAATACGGTCTATGCAGGACCCCCCCCCCTCGCTTTAAGTGTGGCCCGGCATAAATGGCAAGGTGTTGGAGCGATGCGACGCGACAGCCCTATGTGCATCCCTGGTGCGATCTGCGACCTTTTGCCTGGCACAAGGCTAGAAGGAACCAGCAAGCTTCGTATTTGATCAGTGCTATATGACGACTATGAAATTCCAGACTGAAAACAGTTATCAGCGGTGAAAGGCGCATGGCAGTTGAAAGCCCGCGCACACGGGCTTCTCAACCATGCGCAGCCCTGTAGGATGCAGTAGGCGAGTAGCTGTGGGAGGGCTGTTCTGAGAAAGGCTTGGAGAGGATAAAAGGAAACGGCGGAAGCAAATCGTGCATCATCGGCCAAGCCTTCTGCAACTCTGTGAAGAATTGATTATGAGTCGGGCGAGGGAGCTCTATCACCTTAAAAGTCCTGGTGCTTTGACCTGCGAATCCACGATCCTTTCGAGATTTGAACAAAGCTTCTCCTTGTTAAGAAGCCCAACCTGCGCTGAGCAATGCATGGCAAATTGGCCATCTCTGTACGTAGTACTATGCAGATGGAGGGGGTTGGGAATGTGCACTGTGACGAAAGCAAGGCGATTCAGGAAGCATAACGTAATTCAGCCTCCTGCACATGCACATCCCGGAAATAGCCTGAGATCTCTCCGACGCGCCCTCGAAGCTGCCAAGCTTCGGTGTGAGCTCCTCTGAATGCGACTGTGGATTTCAAGAAAGGCGTTGACTGGCATCTGCAATGCCTATGTGAGCCTACGTGTGAAAAGTTGCGGGAACTATCAGCATACATTGCACAACCAAAACTTACCCTCAGCAAAGCTTCTTCCGAGTATCACACTCAGCGGGAAGTATAGAGAACAAGCTGAATCAGTGCTGACAGCCACCCTCTGCAATTTACCACTAGGTTTGGGTCATCGTTCAGATTCAAGACCTTGGCCCCTGCCTCAATGATAAAACCATCTGCCCAGCAGAAGATCTACCCATCCAAATTTCCCACTTCCTCAGCGATTCCCACTGAAGCCCCAAAGAAGTCGCTCATACCGCAGTTTGATCTCAAAAGTGGGAACATTGTAACTATTCGGCAGAAATGGTGTGGACGTCTTTGAGCGTTCGGGTCCTGAGGTCTCGGGAGAGAGCCTCGTACTCCTCCCTGAGGCTCCGTAACTCATTCCTGAGCAAGTTGGCCATGTCGCGGCCACGTAGGGTTTTGCATTGATCCGGGAAGCTCCATTCTACGACCCCCTCCCTGGAGCACGAGGTGTGTGAGTCAGAGCAACATCAAAGCCTGAGCCCAACATCGACGTAGTTTGCATGCCACCATCTTTCGTCCGAAGACCTGGAAGTTTGTGCTGCTTTAGTATCTACCGTACAGGGGCAGTCTGTAGCACTGAAGTCGCTGGGTATACTTCACATGGAGGACATCCCGCCAAGTCAGGCCAATCACAGCCCCTCCAGCAGGCATGAAGATGCACTGCATCTTCATACCTCCTGACCAGGATCCGTTTGCAGGTTCGGGTTGCTCATCTTAGGAGCAGGGTTGAGGGGGTTTAGGCTTTAACATTTAGGGGTCTAGGGTCTGCCTAGACTTCGGAGTTCAGGGAATGAATAGGCTCAGGGGCTTAGCGTTTGGTATCTTTGGGGTGGCCGTTGCGGATGCATGACATCGGTAGTGGAGGAACACCCTCGAATGACAATGCCCTGTAGGAATGCGATGGTAGCCCTTCCCAGGAATCTAGTTTCTTGAGGCACTGCTGGGGGTGTGACTGGTGCTCAAGGGGGAGTGGGCTAGGGAATGTAGAAGTACTGGATCACTACCCGTTACAGAAACAGTTACCATGATGGCTGATAGGATTTTGTTACAGCCCTTGGCTAAACGCCTTTAGGGACAGCTACTGTGAAGGCGAATGATTCCAAGTATATACGAATTGTGTGAGGAAGGAGCGGCGGCATGACGGCTTGTTCCTTGCAGAATCTTGATTCGAGCTCATGTCCTAGCAGTCACAGAAGGTTTAATTTGTTTCTGTCTGTTCCTGCAGCCCTCCTTCAGCCATCCCACATGCAAGATCCAAGCTTCCGGACGACGCCGATATCCTCCAACTCAATGGGAGTCTGCCTACACAACGCGTTGTCTACGCCATCGTGTAGTTTTGGACATGGAACGCTCGTCGAGCAACTGGTAGGGGCTTGGCAGCACAACTGTCTTCCTGCCATCCTGAGAGAGAAGCATTAAAGTCTACGTTGTTTATTGCTCGTCCGACGTGAGAACGTGAGACCATGCTCTCTCAGCAAGCCAGCCTGGTTTAGGGGGTCTACAGTCTACATGAACTCCCCTACGGTAAGCAACCCTGATGGCAATGCCTGGCAGCAACTTTTGCTGAAGATGCCATGTGCTGCCAGCAGGGAAGACCCGTCGTGGGGTCAAACTTCGGGGCTTCCTGCTTAGAGATTTGGGGCTTGTGAGTCGGGAGCCTCCTGCTTGCAAGCTTGCCATATAGCTTTTCTAGTCGAGAGGGTTCACTCATCAGCCGTCAGCATGACAGACTCTAGAGTAGTTGCTGCACGCACTGAGTCGGTTGTAGACTGGGAGCTGGCCATACTCTCAAGTACGCGTCATCTTTCTCCCATGTCCCTGGGCTGCTGCACTTCACGTCAGCTTGGCAGCAAGACTTGCCAAAACTGTTTAGCTGCCTCTTACTGCATGATGTTCAGCGCAAGCTCAGAAGAGTGTTTGAGCAATGAATCGAGCCGGGCGTCACAAGCTTTGGAAAAAAGAAGAACACAAGGGACAGGGACATACACTAGTAGTAGGGATGCTAGCCATAAATGCCAATAAGACTTTCCGACAGCACACTCGGCCTAATGAGCTCTCCCAGTATAAGACCGGTCATTGCTCCTGTGCCAAGGAGGCCGGCAAAGAAAGATGTCTGCCACCTTAATTACGACCCATCATAGATCCTGTCAGAAATACACCATCAAACCCCAGACCTCGATTTCTGAGGCTGTCTAGAAAATCAACAAGGGTTTCTGCATCAAAGATCCTTAAAGCATTCTTGTAGATGATTCCGAATGATTCTGGGAAGTCCTGTTAGTGCCATACCTGCGCTGGCTTGCTGAAACTACCTTAAGGTGCAGCCGTGAGCTCAATGGGAAAAGTCCTAAGCTGAGAATCCAGCGTGCTGCCATGCGCCGCGAGGGTGCAGTACGGTCCAGCTCCTCGGGTCTCACTTCATTCTACAGTACAGAAAGATACAGAAAGGTACAAAAGCTATAAACAATCAATCAGTTCAGATAAGATAATGTAAGTGAGCTGCGGACGTTCTCATCTTCCTTGCTCCCCTATCATTCTACTGTCCAAGTCAACTTTCAGTACAGCTGCTGTCGGAGCACGCTTGACAGAAATCCCGTCAGGGCAACGAGAAAACGCCCAGGTATCAGATGTGGCGCACAGCCCTTGTAACGCAAACATGAACAAGACCAGCCACTTCCTACACTCCTACACCACGCACGATCAGTGATTAGTCAGTGTACGGCGCAGAGGTGCAAAGTGTACAGTTGATGGACATGCAATTGCAACAGTGCGGGGTGCATGTAAGCTACAGTGTCCTGAGGTACAGAGAAACTTCCTCTTCGAAGTACAACCGTGGTCTCAATGCTACCTATTCGAACCTAGCAGTATTAGTTTCCTTCTCTCGGCAGTTGGACGTACAAAAGCCCCAACTGTGTCTACCTTCAATTCCTTATAGCTAGTCACGACCTCAACAGATCTGGTCGTGCTGTAGAATGGCTTGGCTAATTAGTGGATAGCTGAGTTCTTATCCGCTTGGAAATCTTCCAATCAAGAAGCAGATTTGCTTGGCATGGGTCAGCAGGTAGGTTATTGTGCGACTTCGATGCCGGGCATATGCAGGATATTGATGTGGCGACGGTGAGCCCCAAAGCCCCAAGACTTCCGAAAGGGCCCAAGTCACAGGCCCTCCTCTAATTTGCACAGGGGGCATTGGATCGCAATGGATTACGGATCTGTTGACGAAGTGGTGCTGGGTACGTTTGGGAAGCAAGACCTAGCCAAAACATTCATGGGTAAACCACGCACTTCGTTTTTCCGCCGGGTGCAGTCACCCATCTGGGATGCAGCGCATCCGAACAAGAATGATGCCAGAAAAACTCACTAGCTTGCAAAGGTCACGCTAACCAATGCAACGCTCCCTTAGCAACCTCTAAGTCATTTTTGTTTCAAGGACTTATGGCATTCTGCAGCAGCTTGCAGGTGGAATGGTCATTTTATAGCAACTGTTAAAACCTGATCATGCGCATGGCGTCCTCTGTGGGAGCAGGCTGTGGGGCATGTGGGACGTCCCGACCTTTGTGCAAGTGCTTCGGATGTGTGCGCACGTCTACTTCAGAAGGCTTGTTTGCGCGATGCCGTTGCTACCTAAAACCGCTACAGCAAGAGACCTCACCATAAGTTCCAATACCTGATTTCAGTCGCAAGTCTCTTCTTAATCCTAGTGTCCATGACACGTTCAGAGACTAAGCTTCTCGCTCAGTGGTGTATCAACATCAGAATTCCACTCCTGAACAAGGGGCTCAGACAAAAAAGATCGAATCTCCGGGATCATGCTTCATGATCATGTCAGGCTGTGTTCGGAGTGCTTTTCTGGCCTTCTCCAGGGCTTCACAAGAAGGTGCAACGTCACTTGGCAACTGCAGTGCCCTGTATTCCCAATCCCAGAAAACACAGGACTGCGAGAGCTTCTAAATCTAATAGGAGTCCTTGTGATGGACCAGAGATAAGGGGCCTGCGTAATTTATGTGGGTCGACAAGCCTCTTGATGAGTTTGCAAACACCATAAGAAGCTGCTCATAAGCATGGGTCAAAGCTGATACTAACTTGCTTAAAGAAGCACTCCTATTACAGAGGTGCTTTCTGACACTGAAGAACCTTCAAGCCTTTATAAAAATCGTGTCAATGGACTCTTAAGGAGACCAACCCTCAACATTATCTCTGTACTATTTTTACTCTTGGTACTGTTGTTATTAAAATCGCTATTTCTCTTCACACTATTGCTACTGAGTTTACTCCTATTCCTACCCTTACCACGATTACGATGACTATTATGACTCTTCTTATTACTATCACTTGAACTCCTAGCACTCAGCTACAAGTTCGGGTCCGCCTTAGGCTCCGCTCGCCGGACCCTCACAGTTTTAAGAGCTGTTAGGGCTGCGGCGTGTTCCAGGTTTACTGTCTGGGAAGTCAGGATTACAGTATCTTGGGGTCAATATCCACCTCATTTCTGGATTTTTGGCAGATTTCAGGCTTGTGGGTTTGGGGGGGGCTTTGGCGTTCAGACTTGGGTAGGAACAGAGAAACTAGAATCACAGCAATCATTTGAGGGCTGTAGGCTTGCTACGGAGATGCATGTGGGGAGCATTGCAGGAATCAGGGGAATGTCAGAGTTTCCTTCAGTGGATAGAGTTTGGATGACCTGGGGTGCGTGCATGTGTCATATCAGTTATAGGTCAGTTGGGCTTCCCAGTTTCTACGCTCAAAGGTACTTCTGGACGACAACCGCTACTTGTTGCAGACTTTGGAAACTAGAACAAGTTCTTACAGATGTTCCAAAGGTTTTCAGCTGTTCCGGAGATTCAAGCAGAATAGCCATTCTCGACAACTTAAAACCCGGTCAGAGCTACCATTGCTGAGTCGCTTGTACTTTGCACTGCTGCAATAACCTGAACCTCACCTCCTTTGCCTGTCGTGATGTTCGTCAATATATCGTGTCAGTGTCTAGTGTCCAGCATCTCTCATGTCAAACGTGAGCCCCAGGCTCGAGCTGCCAGAGCGATCTGCGAAATGTATTGTTATCATGTACAGTATTGTTTCAGAACGCGCTCCAGACTCATTGGTATAAAGCTTAGCGCACTAATTATCACACTTCGATGACAGCTAAATCCTTGACCCCACATACCTCGAGCCTTTTGACCTGAACACTTCAGCCCCCTGAAGATCAAGCAGGAAGAGCACATCTTGCTTGCCTTGGCCCAGGCCGTGGACGCCGCTCCTGAAGCAAGAAAGCCAGGATGACGATGGTGATGCAAATAATTAAGAATCAAGAGTAATCATAACAACAGTCGTAGCAGCAATTCGAAAATACTATTGCTGAGCACAGTGACAATCATACAACCATGGGCACAAAGATAACCCGCAAGCGGTGCAGAGATTTTGGGAAATCCCAATCCCTAAAGATTGCAGGAAACGTCTTAGGCTGAGTCAATTGGATGACTCTGATCTTCTTGATTTGCTCCCCACCTTTGGGGAGGCATGATGCACCATGGGAGCCGACACGCGACGACGTTTAGCACTCCAGGTTGTTTTGCTTGTTGTTGGCGTGTGTTTCCCGAGATGGAAAGGCGTGTGCTGCCATTCATATGGATTCTACAGCATGTGGTATGCCTTCTGGCTAACAAAGTGGTAGCACTTGGATCTCGGCAAAGGCGAAACATTTTACACGCACTCTTACTGAAAAGGCCAAAGGGAAGCCAGAAAGAAGTCAGAAACTTCGACATGTCTTGCGCGTTACGCTGCCGACTTAAGCTCAGATGTAATTGGTTTCTAGTACAGACCTAAAATGTGCAATGATGTAATATGCCTCAAAGCTGTTCTAATTGCCTAGCAGTGGAGCTTGTGGATCCAGTCCCTCAGTCAAGGGAATACCAACAAGCCGACGTGCACTAAGAAATGCTAGAGAACTTCCAGACATAAGTTCAGATTACGGCCCCAACTCTAGACTCTAGACCTTGAAAGCAGCCCATGATAAACCTACAAAGCTGCCTCAAGTTGGGTTTGACATTCTGGCCTCGCTTGCGCCTCGACCCTCTGCCTGCCACTTCATAAGGCCTCAGTGGCTGTCAGAACAGCTTCCCATCGAATGAGGGCAGTAAGGAGGAACAGAAACCCGGCATATGAACTGGGGAAGCTAGAGATCAAGCTACAAGGTCTTGGTCTTGGAAGCTGAGGAGCCCTGAGGTCCTGGCGCAGGGGTGGCTTGGGATCGTCATTGTTGAGGGGCGCTCCCTTAGCCGAAGCTGTTGCAGCATGCAGCTGAAAAACGCTTTCATGGGCTCCCTTTACCGACTGTCATGCATACCCACCGCAACTCTCATGCTTTCTCTGCCTGCGTTCCACATCCATCCATTAGTCTCGCGAGATGACAATGGCGGATCAAGCATGAGGTGGCAGAACTTCGTGAGTTCCGGCCTCTTGCACAAAAGCCATCATCTCGTCAACAAAGTCTACGGGCAACAATGATGGGGCAACCCAAAACTACACCCGCATCTCCACTGCTGTACCGCCTTAATGTTTTGCCCAGGCTTGCCCATGGCCTGCTGTCATGCAAAAAATGTGTGCTGATTCCCCCTTCAGGCCAAACTGCCTGAAGCGGCTGCTCAGGATATGCCATCGACGACTTGTGTTGGACGATGTTAAAACAGCACATCGACAACTGGGGCCTGTCGCTTCACGCAAATCTTACCGGCAAAGATGCCACTGTACAACACATCAGGACACAACCAAACTTTCCCCGTACTTGCAATTTGATTCATGCAAATGAATCTAGTATCTTTGGCTGTGCCCATGGCATCAGCTGGACCCAGTACCACCCCGGTACTCAGTACCTGCGGCACCTAGCTGCCACGAGCCAGCACGTTCACATCGTGTTTCTTCCGTTGATGGAACCAGGCTGTGGGCTGCGGGATTTCCCAGCTTCAGCATGTTGCAAGGGCATGTACGCGAGGTCAAGCTGCTCTCGCGTTAAAGTGCATTGTGTGCCGCGGGTGTGAGCAGTAATCAGAAGATCTGTGCACTTAATGCCAAGCCGAACCAAAGCCTGGGAATTCGATACACTCACTGCTAGACAACCCCATGGCAGCATCAAACTCCCTTGGAAGATTACTGGTGTTGACCTTAAACACAAGGCTGTGATGCATGGGCGCGCATCACAACCAGAAAGATGTCACCTTGCTGGGGCTCTCGGCCTCACTGAAGCTTGAGGGTGTAGCGCTCAGGCACATAGTGGAAGTCAAGCTTTGCGTAGCCACGGTCGCATCATCCCCATGATCCAGGTCTGCCGCCTTGGAAATGGGCAGCTTGACAAACTCTAGGCCCAAGGAGACATCGCTCAGACTGGAGCGGCGGGAATCTCCATCCCTGCAAGGCCTTTCAGACACAGGCGGCGCAGGTCCCGAGCGCAGGTGTTCCAGCCCAGGTGGTGGACGAATGCATGGATTCAGTGGGTACTGAGACTCCATGAGACCCCACATTGGCTCCATGCTTGTCAAGGGAAGCTGCCCAGCACGAGGTTGAACAGTAAATTGTAAGGCCTGCTGCGCAGAGGGGATGCGCAGGGAGTTGAAGTTCGACATGGCATAGTTAGCCAGAAACGGCCCAGCCTCTGTAGTACGCTGGCTGCGGACTGTGGAGTGCTGCACCTCAACAAACTTGTCGGTTGTCTTCATCTCAACCACCTCATGTACGAAACGGCACGATTGCCCACGAGCACAGCACCCGTTCTTCACAAAGTCAAAACAAGGCTTCGGGCTCGGGCGTAGCTCTGTGGATGAGTGGGCAAAGGTGCAGTCTGCGCCCATCTTGCACTCGTTCGTCTTCCAGAACTTGCACATACGAGTAAACTTCACGGCGTTCTTCGCTTCGGCCTTTGGCATAGCAACAAATGTTCTGGTGCTCAGAAAGGTCCTATGCTCAGCTATCACTTGTCCTGGAAGAGGAACGGCTCCGAGCATACAAGCATGCAATCCGCCGTCGCACGGCAGGCAACAGCTACTCAGCTAGTCCGTCTTTTGACACAATTGCCGCTGGGTCTATACAAGTCAAGCCGAAACCAAGGCCTCGCGCCAATGCGCTGCCTGTCCAGACATCGGGACAAACGCACTAACCGTGGTTCACGACACCACCTGCAGCCGTTCGCCATGCTCCTGGTCCTCATGAGCCTGTCATGGCTTGACAGTGAGACGCGGAATCCTTCGGCTAGGTGGATATGAACCACACGCTTGTGCACGCAGAGGACAAAATTTTTGTGCCTGCCTGCAAAGCAAATCTTGTACCCCAGCACATGCCCATGAAGTATCTACAGGTTGAAAGTTCCCTTCCCAATAATTACTCGTTCACATTGTGCTACCCGAGCACATGCGGGGATTTGTAAAGAAATCGGGAATCAGGTCATTGGGCGGAGCCCGTTGAAAACGCTGGGCAGTTGTCATCGTTGACCTATCCGCCAGTGATCGTGTTCAGCTACAATTCCTTGATCGCCCACTACTGCATTGTACAAGCTCAATGTCACATCAGTGCAGGTGGTCAGAAAATTCCTTCGCAGTTTGAGCACCTATTCGCCAAACTCTAAGTCCAACACCAACTGTAGCAAGTGATCTGCGAGGGAAGTTCTGCTGTCTCTGTGCATGGAGGCTGGAACTAGCTTCCTGCTGGCGCACCATGACACAGAACAACTGTGCAAGGATTTGCACTTTTATGTGCAAATATGATTGGCCGAGCTTTTGCTCTGGCCTCCCAACCCATATTGCTGCTGGACAAGAACCGCCGACCACTCTTGTGGACTAGGTGGAACTACAAAGGCTTCAAAGCCGTTCAAAGCCAGAAAGATTCCAGTGAGCCATCAGGCTCGATGAAGTGCTCAAGTGCTGCTCTCAGACGCACAGGGCTGAGGCCTGGCATGGCGGTCGTGTCTCTTTCAAGTTCATGCCGCAGGCTGCTGGGAACGCGCATGCCCTCGAAACCCGCAAAGACTTCGCTCGGGCCGGATCCGGTCGCTGCACCAGCCGTCTGGCGAAAGTCTCCCTGGGCGAAATCATGCGCATAGCTTGGGGTGACGAAGTCCTGGAGCTGGCAACTTCTGGGCAGCCTATGAAAATCGCCTTCCACTGGCGGGAAAAGCTGCCGCAGCCGCGGCATGTCGAACATCTCAAGCTGACTGGAGGCCGCTGCACTTGAGCAGCGTACGACATCAGCTGGACCGACTGGTCTGAAGCTCGGACCTATAACATCAGGATTGCAGAGCTGACTAGGCAAGTCTTTGGACTTCTTGCTTTCTGTGGCATGCACAAATCTGCATGCCTGTCCACGCTTGCAAAAGCCTGTCTTCGAGAATTCGAAGCAAGGCTTCGGGCTAGGTCGCAACTCTGACGTGGCGTGGGCGAAGGTGCAGTCCGCCCCCATCTTGCACTCGTTGGTCCGCCAAAACTTGCACATGCGGGTGAACTGCACGGCCTTCTTCTGCTCGGCCTTCGTCATGTTAAGGACTATGGCAAACTGTGATAGTAAACTTTGGGTTCCATCTGCTTGCTTGAGACGCGGCGAAAGACAAGCGGTTGAAAGTACAACATGTTGGAAGCGTACCAAATGCAAAGTGCCGAGCGATCATAGCGGCAAGGCTTAGTCACTGAGGCGGACATGAAGTGGAGAAGCTGCAAAGCGTGAAGCTGCATCTCAGCCCTCCCTGGTCTGTCAAAGCTACCAGTCGCACTGTTTATTCTTTTTTATCGGGCACTTGCGAGCGGTACCCTCAGGTCCTCAACCAGAACCAGAGCATCTCAGCCTATGCGTGAAATGACTGATCGGATACATGATGTTCCAACAGGCAAGCCTCGCAGCATGCCGCGCCTCTTTTGCGTCAGCCGATTTGTACAGACAGCGCTGAGGCCCAAGAGTTGATACCACGCCCTGCTTTCTGGCAGATCCTTGTAGCGGCCGCTACGAGCAGTTCTATGTCCTATGCTGTATCCAGGATTGCCTCGAGCAAGGCTTGGATTTTGGCACCCAAGTGCAAAAAAGACATGTGAAAGAACTGACCTGTGGCGCGCAGCTGCGCCTGTGCAGCGCACGTGCTTGGCATGCTTTCTGCACCGTGAAGCCGCCTGGGCTCACAATGCGTGCGACATGTTGCGGCATATTGTCACCGCAACACGTGCTAGAGTACTCAGATTGGAGATGCTATTCGTCTACATAGTTGCTACTCAAAATGGGGCAAGCCAAGCCATGCTACCGCTCTCATTGCCTGATCCGGTCAAGAGAGGACCTACATCATCAAGCTGAAGTGTGTTCCATCAACTCCAAAGCTAGATACGAGCTATAGTCTAAACTCCTAGCATCCCCCCTGATAACTCCTACAATCGTCCCTTGTACAATCCCCTTTAAGAAGTTTGCGCACACAGACTGGAGACCGGATCTAGGCGGCCCGACAGCATTCGCTCGCGTGGGCAACTCTGCGCGTGCCAGTTTTCACTGTTCAGACATGGAATTGGCAAATCTTCCAAATTTTTTGCACGCCACTAGCCTCATTAGCCATTCCTGAGGCAGTCTGCAGCTCTTGGAAGCAGTTGGAAGTGGACAAGTTTCATTGCTGGAAGGCCTAAGCAAGCTGTAGTGTCCTCATCCCATCGTCAACGAAGAGGGCACTACATGCAGCCTTTGTAAGTTGCCTTCATTTATGACGGCAGTGATGATGAGCCCCAGACTCGTAGCCCTTTACAAGACATTCCGCCTCAAACCCTGGGACCTGTGCCATGCTAAATTACAACCAGAAAGATGCCCCTTCAGCGCTGTCCGATTCACTGAAGCTGGAGGGTGTAGTGCTCAAGCACGCGGTCGACGTCAAGCTCTGAGTAGCCACCGTTGCGTCATCTGCTGCCCACTTCTGTTCAAGGCTTGCTATCTTGGGGATGGGCAGAGAGACGCCTTCCATACCCAAGGAGACTTCACTTAGACTGGAGCGGCGAGAGTCTCCACCCTTGAGGTTATCTAGACCAGATTTGCACATGCTGGGCGGCGCCAGGCCTGCAAGCATGCCCATGTCTTCGAGCCCAGGTGGTGGACGAAGGTAGGCCACTGGCGCGACGTCAGGGTGCATCAGCG
>CAJNIZ010036147.1:5340-25997 GCA_905231905.1 Symbiodinium pilosum | reverse complement strand
GGCTAAGATAGCTTCCTGCAAATCCTTGGTTTTACCACCCTTCAGGCTGTCCAGGGAATGCACGAACCTGCAAGCCTGGCCACGCGTGCAGGAACCTGTCTTGGAGAACTCGAAGCAAGGCTTTGGGCTAGCTCGCAACTCTGACGTGGCGTGGGCGAAGGTGCAGTCCGCCCCCATCTTGCACTCGTTGGTCCGCCAAAACTTGCACATGCGGGTAAACTGCACGGCCTTCTTCTGCTCAGCCTTGGTCATTACTTCGGTGGTCGCTGCGCAAGGGCGGCAGGGGACAAGTGTCGAGCCGCAGCTTTCTGAGCGCATATGGCTTGAGAAGTATAGTTCACTGTGATCCACTGGGATGTGCAAAGGAGAGGTCTTGAGGGTAATCCGTTGGCGATACTGTCCCTTTTGAGTCCTGCATATGCAATGTGAGGATGACCCCGCTATCACTAAGCAATGTTGCCAAGTATGCTGTAGAAACAGAAACATTGATCTGAGTACGTGTTGACGAGCTCTTGGCGCATGCTATCGTGTCAAAGCATCTGGCTGCGATGTTTTATTCCAAGCCAGATTGCTTGCGTTTGGACGACTTCTTACAAAGCCGAACGCAGTGGCTCCACCTCATGTGGGGCTGCACTGATCAGAGTTCTTCACCACAGCAAGTGCCAAGGCTTGGTTTTTTTCACGGTTCATGGCTATGCATGCCGCAAACCCAACAGCCTCACCACGACAAACAAAAACAAGCTCATCGAATGCTTGGGAAGTGCTGCTGCCAGAGGGATCCTTTTCAAGGCGCCTCTGCAACGAAGCAAATTCGCTTTGTACACCTGCCCTGACAGGCACGCACTCCGTAAGTTTCTCTTGGAACTAGCGCAAGCAGGATGAACTGAAAATTGAGACCTGTTCTGCAAGTTACCCGCTACAACACCATTGCTTCTAGTGGCAAGGCGGTTTTCGCAGCGGGATGTCATCAAACACAAAAAGACAAGGCCCGGTGTCACCAACGAGCATGGTTTCGACGTCTATATTTGCGTCTGCTCGGTGAGGACTTACTCTAAACCAGGGTCAGAGCTGCTGTCCCAATGTCAGGATTTAAGGACTTCTGACGTCTCCAGAGTTGTGCGCCACCTTCCCACAGACCCTGGTTTAGAAATGCAAGTGAGTCCGACAGGGTTTAAGTACAGTCGGAACATGGAGGTGGTGCTGCAGCACGCCAAAAAAAAAAACGGCATTACCGGCCATAGGACGTCAAAATGTGTGCAGAGCATCCCTGCAGCACCATCCACCTCACGCGCTATGGCCACAGGAAAACAAGCCAAACTCACGCATCTCACAGCCAAAAAGATGTATTCATGCTCAGGCAGAACGTGGAAGCTGTGCTCCGTGTGCCGATCGTTGCATCATCTGGCGAAAGATCCTCCGTGTCCGCTTTTGTGCAAAGCTTCAATGGAAGAGGGATATCATTCAGGCTGGAGCGCCGAGAAATCGGCAATTCTTGCTTCACGTCTGAAAGGCTCTGGAGATCCTCTGCTCTCAGGCTTGGTGGGCTGAGCCCCGGAGGTGGCCGGAAGGGCAAAGCAAGGCCCTCCGGGTGCTCCAAGCCTGCTGCCACAGTCTGCAGTCCGACCTTGACAGGACCACGGCAAACTAAGGAATCCTCAGATCCTGAGCAGGGAGACTTCACGGTATCGTGGATGAATCTGCAAGCCTGGCCACGCGTGCAAAAACCTGTCTTCGAGAACTCGAAGCAAGGCTTGGGGCTGGGCCGCAACTCTGATGAGCCATGGGCGAAGGTGCAGTCCGCCCCCATCTTGCACTCGTTGGTCCGCCAAAACTTGCACATGCGGGTGTACTGCACGGCCTTCTTCTGCTCAGCTTTGGTCATAGCGACACTGGTAGACCCAGGACAAACTTTCCTACAAGAAATCTCAAGTCTTTGATGCGAGCGGCTTCACAAGCAGAGCA
Source organism: Symbiodinium pilosum (assembly GCA_905231905.1). Classification (NCBI taxonomy): domain Eukaryota; class Dinophyceae; order Suessiales; family Symbiodiniaceae; genus Symbiodinium; species Symbiodinium pilosum. The sequence continues at coordinate 24,035 of CAJNIZ010036147.1, read as the reverse complement.
TTTTCCCACGGCTATCATTGATATCATTTTGGCGGCAACTTTCTGTAACATCATGCTTCTGGGTCCATCTTCCGCGGGTCTGCTGTATAGGCTTCACCATATTTCGGTCGCATTCCCATCTCCCAATCAGATTGCTGCACTCAGATCTACATAGTCTCTTCCTCCTTTTGCCTAAGTCTCTCCCCCCACCCCCCTGATATTAAATACTCCCACTATACTACAATGTATTATAAAGTACTATAAAATAATATAAAGTACTATGAACTGCTATAAAATACTATATTACTATGAAATAGTCTGAGATGCAAGTGTTCCAAGCCCCAGGCCTCGCTTCCATCCCATTCTGGAGCAGGGCGCCTCCGGACAGGCCTGGCAAAGTGAGAAAGGGGCCCCTACTTTTCGAGTCCACATGCATTATCATTATTGTTAGTATTATTACTACAGTTATTACTGAAATCAATACTAAAATTCTTGTTTTTAGTGTTATTATTACTTCTTTGTTTCTTATTATTGCTACTATTGCTATTACGATTATTGCTGTTGTTATTATTGCCACTGTTGTGTCGATAGGCTTCCATCCTCGTTGGGGCACACATAGCCTACTGACACTCATGCACCTATGACTGGTCTTTCGCCAATTTTAGATTCAGGTAAGCTACAGTTTTCAGCTGGAACGCGGCGCATCCTGTGAGCAAAGCATCTTGCATCTTCTCTGCATTTCCAGGTATCCCCATTTAGATCACGCATCTTGGGAAGCAAGAACCACAATGCTGCGTGATGCTGGTACTGTTGGAACTGTTTTCCTGAGCTTTAGCACCCCATCCGCCAAAGGCTTCGAATCTGCAATGGACATCCAGGCATGTAATGCTTATCTAGCTTTTGGGGAAGGTATGTACCAACAAGAAAGCAAGGAATGAGAAACAACGCAAGCACTCAAACGAGGAGCTGGAGGACAACTGACAGTTGTAACAAGCTGTCGCACAAAGAGGTTGAACAAAATCCTTTTCACTCAAGCAGTCTCCGCATTATTTTGGCCATGGATATCTGCACAAATGCGCGCTGGCAGATCAACACACACTTCCTATCGTGATATCTAAGGCACATGTAGATCTACATGCGCCATGATCTCCATGACCTCATATATCTGCTCGTCTTGTCTTAAGATTGAATGCAATCATTTGCGGTGACAGCAGGTTTCACGCGCCTTCCGGATCCTGCGCGTTTCGGAGGATCCGACCTGCAGAAGCTGGACTCCCAGCAGCAAATCTCGACAGGAAAGCCGCCCAAGCAAATGCTCCTCTCGGTTTGTTGATGTTGTTGTTCTTGTTGCTGCTGCTACGCCTCCTCTAGCTAAACAAGATGTAGGTATCTTTTCCACCGTCCTCCCTCCTCTCAGCCACAGGCCCTCGTAGCAAGGCGTGGAACGTGCGATGTGTATCGCAGGCAGGACAGGAACAGTCCTTTCCATGCAGCGTGTGCAGCTGTTGATGCACCCTACACAGCCCAGAGCTTATGCACCCGTGACGTGTTCCAAGCACGGTTTCAAGCTTTCAGAGATTAGGACGCTAATGCGGGAGCTGAAAGGACTGTCTTGCATTCTCTTGCAGCGATGCTGGTCCTCGCCGTGTGCCCCAGAGGGTGCGCCCGCGCCGGGCAGCATGGTCCGATCTGCATAACCATCCCTGGATCAGGAATGCACATCTTGCTAGCGGGTCCTACCTGCATGGTACAGCGCATTCGGGAGAGCTATGATAGCTTTCACTAGCAGGATGCTTGCAACAAAAATTGCCACATCGTGCGCAGCTCAACTTGACTTTGTCCAGAATTTGCATTCTTAGGCCAGTTGCATCAGGATCCCGCTGCAGTTTGCAGCAACCCTCAGTAGCAGCATAATTCCTGCCGCTTGGACACATGCATGTTAATACCTTCGCCGCAAACACGCAAAACAGCGAGACCATGTCCACAAGAACCAAAAATGAAGATATCTCAGGAAACCCTGAGGCAGTGCAGCTCCTTGCGTTGGCTGCCGGGGCCGGCGGTGCCTGACAAGCATTGTGGTTCCATGTGACTTCTCTGCATGTCTGCCAGCGCCATGCGGTGCAACTGAATAACTCAGTAAGGAATATGCAAAATCGCTTTCCAGTCAATGCTGATAGCACTGTAGCTCGAAAACGATTGACGTAGCTTAAGCTAAATGGAACAAACGCCTGCACTTGGTTGAGCTTCATGCTTGCTTCAAGTAGGGAATGCTGCAGTCGTTGACTCTTTGGGTTGACCGGCCGGCTCTACACACATCATCAAAATTGCGGCGCAGGGATGTTACCAGTAATCAAGCAGGTTGTGTCCTGCCGAACATGCACCTAAATCCCCCCCTCTCCGTCGGCTGCCTGGTACGGCGGCGGTCGTTGAGAGCGCATCTAGTTACGGTAAGTACGCCTTGCTGATACATATATATATATCTTGGCTCGGGTGCGATGTTTGTTATTTGCCCATGCATGGACCAGCAAATCCGCAATGATAAGCTTCTGCACTGTTTGCAGCAAAGACGTTTCATGAGGAGCTCCATTCACCTGGCTAAGCATACCATTCAAATTGAGGCCTACTTCATGCGTTTGCCACATATCATCAGTTGCCGTAGCCTTGACCCAACTGCAAACAGAGGTCGATTTGGAACGCGAGTCTTCAAACAGTTAACGCATCCAGTGGGATAGATGCGCGCAGCCTGCCCTCTTAAATGATGCTTCGACAACCTCATTGGGCCCTGCCAGTGCTTGCTGCTGGGAATTGCGGTCTTGCAACGTCTTGCACTACCTACAACACAACTGCGGAAGTAGCGCCAGTGGCCCTGGCCTGAACTTCATGAACATCGCAGGCTGAACACAAGTCCAAAGGCTATTTGTTGTATTCAAGATTGATCTCACCCTGACAAACTTGACTTCAAGCCACGTCAACAAGAAGCCACATTTTGCGCGCTCTGATCACGCGCAATGTCTTTTGAAGGGATGAGTGTTTTCTCATCTGCTTTCTGGCTTTCCTGTCAGGGGAGGGTCAATATGCCGCAGCTCTAAGCAATTCAAACCGTTGACATGAAAGGCCCTGATAATGAAGGAAAGGACATCCTGATCGTGATGCATGAGCATAGCTCTGTGTTGTGGCGAACTCATTCACAAACAACACAGGGATCGTCTTAACTCAAAGCTGGTGCTCCCAAGCATTCAACTTTGACAGACCTTCTAATTCAACCTGCCAAAATGCTGGCACGAAGGCCTATTCTGAAAGTCCCATTCTGCTCGGCTTTGGCAGATAAGTCATAGTCGTACTCGTCCTCAAGGTCCTGCAAGCAACAAGCAACACCATTGCGGCTTCAAACCGATTCTTTCTTCTGTTTAGCCAGGGCTGAAGACAGAAGCTCAAATTGCATCAATGGTACACAAGCTTGAACAGGCAGACAGTTTTGTTGGCACTACTGTACTGTCAAAACCATGCTAGAGAACAAATTACCCTAAGTGCCGCTCCGCCCCTTCATCGCCCAGAATTCATTCCATCAGCATCCACTTCATTCCAGAAGACATGACCTTTTTGCTAGAGGCTTACAAGCATCTCCGCGTGGAGCATGCGGAGCCCTGGAACCGGAGATCACATCTGTACATGTCACGCCCTCAGGCACTAAAACTGACAGGCCACAATGAAAGGACAAACAACAATAGATCTAGTATGATGGTTAGTTTGCAAGTGCCACCCAAGACTACCAAGGGAGCCCGGGTACCTTTTGCGGCACTTCCAGGTACTTGATCGTCTGGCTGCTCTTGGCAGGTCCTTGGCGAGTGCAGACTGGAATTGTGACAATGACGGTGCCCCTCAACATGGCAAGCCCATGACCATGACTAATAAGGGCGCAAAGAACACCGGATACAAAGACAATCGTGTAGCCAACACTCATTGCTATAGTACCCATGCCCAATGTGACTCTGACAAGCTGCACTCCCGCGGCACCTGCTGTCAAGAGACCTTCCTTTGACATCTACCCCATCCACCCGTCTGAGGCCTGGACTGGTGTACAGAAACCTTAGTCACATTTTGAGAAGCTAATTGGATGAATGACAAATGCCAATCAGGTGCATGTAGGACGATTGATTTTCCAGAGTGCGACCAAGTCGCAAAGACAGGAGCACCAGCATCGTGCCAGCCATGAATGTCACGGACGGCTGAAGCTCGAACAAATACACAGATGCCACGCAGGTCAATATGATCGAGATTGCCTCACATACGTTTGAAATTGCAAAAGATGCTACCACTGCAGCCGGACTGATGGCAACTGCGTCAAAGACAAGCTAGATGTAGCATGCTGCCGTGCCAACGCGAACTGTACCTCCTGGATTGGCCCTTAAAAAATAAAAAAAAAAAAAAAGTGTATACCCTAAACAGGAAGACTTCTCATCATGAGAAAGCAGCAACTTCTCTTTCAGCTTCGGCAGCTCAAGTTGAAAGACTGAGCAAAGTCAGCTTTGTGCCATCAAGGAGCTGTTGCGAATCCCTTCCTCATTGCTACACAGGTTTGGAGTTCTTCGCTAGGCTCTTCGCTATTACTTGGTGTGTTTGCTAATGACAGAAGCAACTCCATAAACCTGTGCTGCACGAATCTTTCAAAGCTTATATATAATTTGCCAAGGCCAACAACGAGGGTCTCTCAAGCCGGTTCTCCTGCCCGAGCCCTTGACTACGCAGCATCTTGATATGTGTGACCTTGTGATGCGGGGTCTTTGGCACCATCCAGGCCCGTGCAGGTCAGGTGTCGAGATATTGTCAGCATACTTCGCCACCACAGCTACGGCCATGCCGCCCAGAGCTTGTAGGCCAACGACTATGCCTCAGTTCTGGTCCGAAATGCCAAGCCGGCAAGCATCATAGTGCAACATGCACTTGCGGAGGAAACCTGTGCTGCATGGTACCCAGCTGGCTCAACACGGCCAAGATGCACACGAGGAAGTTCCAACCCAGGAAAAAGCCCTTCTCGCCTTGGCTTGGAGAGCTGAGGGTCTGATGCTGAAATCTATGAAGCATGCGTGGCTGCTGGCACGGTCCTGTCTCGGAAAGGGACAATACATATGGATCGGTTCTACAATTGAGCGACCTAAGGCGCCCCACACGAGCAAAAGACACCCCACTGCCATTAGACGCCCCCGTAGGCAAAAGGCACCCCACGTCGGCAGAAGGCGCCCCACGGGCTTCGATCCCCATGTAGACGCCCTTATCACGTCTTGCGCTACAAAGTTGCCAAAATTGACAAATTGTGCGCGACACGTAGGCCGCAGCTCCTAAAACAGGTTACGCATCCAAATCTGTAGGCCCTAATCCCCATGTAGACGCCCTTATCACGTCATGCGCTCCAATGCTGCGAAAGCTAAGAAACTGTGCACGACAGGCAGGCACAGCTCTCAAATCATTGTACGCATCCAAATCTGTCAGAAATTGATGCATTCACGACGGGATCTTGCCACACAAGTCTCCAGGAATGCTGGAACTCCTACGCTCTCTGCCAAAGGAGGTTCATGGGTACATGGCCAGCTTCTGACCAAACTAGGCGACCGAGACGATTTTGCCTACTTTGCAAGCCATAAGACCTGGCAGCTCAAACAAGAAGAGAAAGGATATGGTAACCAGGAAGTATGAAACGCCAAGTACACGCGCTGTCCGAGGCAGGTTTGGCTAAAAACGAAAATGGCGCATGGCATGTGACTTGCTGGTGGAACGACTTAGCGCAGTACTCCTAGCAAATAAACTGAAAAGATGGATAAATTTAAGCAATGCAGTGTGGACGCCCTCCAGAAACGTGCCACACGACAGGATATGAAACAGCTTGGAAGGCTTCGACTCCTAAGCAGGACATCTCAATCTCGTGGCTCCACCCATTGCGCTACTAAGTCACAGGACTTAATCGCAGCTGGGCCTTTGTATTGCTACCTGAAGGTGATGGTTTGCAGCCCCAGGAAAATCCTGATGTATCCTATGAAAGCCGCACTGCAGAATCAAATCTGCTTGAACAGCGTGATGCCCCGACGAATGCAGCATGGAATGTCGGGACTGTGCCCCACAGCCTTCAAGCCGTTCAGAACATCACGCCGCAAACGAAGTGCACAATGTAGCGCGCTTATCATTGAACTATCACGTCTTTTGAAGCCGCATTCTGTTGAAGACCCAAGTCCAGTGTCCGAACTGATGGACACTTAACTCCCTGAAAGCCAGGCACAAGAAAGCCTACAGGTCCTAAAGTAAGCAACGCGAGTGACTCCCCGCACTTCGATCCAAGGCTCGAATCTTTGAGCCGTCCTTGACCAAAAGGCCCCAGGCGACTGCGATCAAGGACCAGCAAGCCAGGTGCATATTGCGCACCCACAGGCCTGTTCAGAAGCTGTCAGAATCACATATCAATAATATTAAGCTGTTGCACAAGGGTCGCAGCTGGCATTCCTGAATTCACCGTGGCTAGCCCTTCTTCGAACTCCGGCAGAACTATGGCAACTATGGGGCTGACAAATTGTTGATTGCTGAGGCGTGGCTTCAGCTTCTCAAGTTTTGCCAAGGCACTGGAGTTTCCACTCCTTGTGCAGGCACAGTGCAAGCTAAACAAGCCACAGTCTGCTTTGGCCCAGCCGACCGCTGGCATGGTGTGTGCAGGCAAGGGAGTGGGGGTGGATGTGGCGGCATAATAATTCGACATGAAGACTGATGGGAATCAACGCGAAAGCTTTAAAGCCTTCTGGCCTTTGAACATCATGTCGAGCTTATCCTTGCCTGGGATGTTCCTATGTAATGGTGCTGCCTCGGATAACAGTAATATTTGGCGACACGTCAGGTGTAATTAACTAGTAGCTACAATATAGCCTCACCTTGAGATAGAAGATAGAACAAACCATCTGAGGCCACCATCAAAATGCATTTTCGCATCTGAGAGGCTTGAAGACTTTCTCGGTGTAAACGGCGGCCAAGCCTTGCAGCAGACCAGCGTAAACTTGGAACATGATCTTTGGTCTTCAGGTCACAGGTCCAGATGTTCGTCCGAGGAGGTCTCTACCCTGCGTCATCCATAAAATCTTGGAGAAGCTGAAGCGCCTGTAATTGAAAGCTAAGGCGCTCGCGAGCATAACAGAATCCCCTACTGAGGCAGTGGCCGCTGGTTATGCAAGCCACGGAGACGGCCAGGAAGCCGACCCAGGCCTCTATAACATTGTGAGAACCGCCCTGATCTCATTGCTAGATACAGACATACAGCATGTAATGCGAGGTAGTGCGTCGTGGTATCGAGCAACAACAAGAAGGTCATCGATCACCAGAAAGGACACGTATCACGGACTGACGAATCAACTTTGAATGTAGAATACAAAAGCAACGGCAAAGAAGAAGACGCCAGAAAGATCATGAACATCAAAAAACAACTGCAAGTCATACAGCAAAGCGACCATAGTACTGGCTGTTCTGTGGGCAATCTTGAAATGCCCTTTGCAACCTCCCCGGCCCTACCCTCCTGCCTGACGAAGGCACGTTTCCTAATGCTATAAGCTTCAAGCTTCAGGCTTCAGTTATGCGGCTTTCGGAAAGCGTGTGTTTTAGCTGTTCGGCCTCTACGATCTCGTCATTGACCATGTAAGGAAATGCCGGCCCATATTGTTACGGCATGAACTGAAAACAAGTTGCCCTCATATTGGCCTGCTGCTGGCTGGACTGCTTCTGACTGTCCTCGGCTGTTGATAGCTGGACAGCAGCCACCTCGGCTCAAAATTTTTGGGGGTTCTGTAAAGGCTTGATACAACTGCGTGGATGCAAATTCAGGAACTCGCCACCCCTTCACCGATGCTCTAGATTTTTCCGTGTGAAGACTATGCGTGCATATACTGTATTTTCCCTGCAGGCGCACAAGGCGCGACAGTACCTATGGCATTTTCGAGGCATGGACCACTAAATTTAACCTCGGGCGAGCACTGAACGCTGGGTTTGTTGCAGCTGCTGGCTTTCGCAAGTTGCATGCCTTGCGGCCGATACTTGCTTCTCACGAAACTACAAAACCAAACAGAATGGCAGCCAAAGTGCCCCCAGCGCGCAAAGAAAAATGCCCCACCACTGTGGAGGGGTCAGCTGCCGGTTTAGCATCGCGACACCTTCGATCAGGGTGCCCACGACACGGCAAGTGATAGTAAAGAAAGCGAGAAAAAGGTGCACAAGGGCGACTAAGCGTGTAGAAAAAACAATCCTCGCTGTTTGTGAGCACGAGTCAGCTCACTGCTACCATTTGTCTAAGGCTACGAATTGAGGGCGCTCCTTTCGCACTGTGGTACCGAATAGTGCCCATGACATTACTTGGCTCGATGTTGCACTGTATGCCATCATGCCAGCGGCCAGCGTGCGAATATTTGCACAAACCCGTGGGTCAGGCATACTGGCCTACGGACCCTCTAGCCCTGATATCTCCCTAGATAATTGTATTATTCCACTAGCATCCCCATGCAAATGACTTTATGGGGCAACTGCTCTGAGACGGTTGCAGCTTTGCTATTGTTGCGTACCAAGGCGCTGAAGAGGGCTGTCGTGACCAGCTTCATCCTTCCCAGAATGACGGCTTGAAATACAGAAGGGGTCCCTCTCGGCACTGTGCCATACTATGCCACTTTTGGGCTATAGGAGGTACACTGATGTTGAGGATTAATTAGCATTTCCTAGATAAACTTCTGGGAAAACTAACCCGCTTCCGTGGGAGTTTTTGGGATGATGCCACATGGATCCCTGCTGCGTCGCGGGGCAAGTTCTGAAGAAGTAGCAAGAGAAGTTATCCATGCGCAAAGAGGAATCCTCTTCTTCCTTACAAGAAGCCGTAGAATGAAAGCAAGGCGGTGGTTTCTTGTGAAGATGAAGTAGTTTAAAATTCCTTTTTACCCTGCCACCCTGAACACGAATTCCAAAAAAGTCAATCTACGATCTTGCCCAAACGAGCCACCGTTATGTACGCTTGCAGAAATGAACGCTGTTGGCTCCCGCTCCCTGTGAGGGTAACTCGGCCAAAGGAGGTACTCAGCCAGTACAACTATCCTCCTTGGCGCCCAGAGAAACCATTTATATTGGACACTGTGCAGTCCAAGGAGCTGGTACAGGACTTGGCATACCTGGCAGTCTCAAATCTATCCTCCTCAAGTCAACGCTTTCAGGCTGCGATCCCTCACCCAAATTGGGCAGCAAGCCTTGTTGTTTGGCAAAAAGTTTGGCTTTGGTCTGCAGTGACCAAACACAGCTTGAAGACTCTTGTTCACACAAGATGCCAACCAAGCTGCTGAAATGTCGAGGTTCGTTGCCGCGACGTACTGAAGGCTATTCTGCAAGGAGTACAGCACTGCTGGTATCAGCCTGGCTTGACAATGCAAAGGCGGGGTTTCCTCCAGCCATAAAACAGATACAACAGCTGCAACCAACTCTGTGATGGAATGCGCCTACAACCGCTTGGAAGATCTTCAGCGTGTCACATCAAAGCGCATCTCTCCATAATATGACTGCATTGGGCAACCGGAAAACACAGAATTGTCCAGATGGGTCGTCAAGGCCCACCACTGCAGAGGGGCAGGCCCAATGAGTGGGGCAATCGCAGCACATAAGTCTTATCCAGACCCCTGAGACGCAGCAGTCATGATGCAAAGGATGCACAGCTATGATAGTCAAAGCAGGCCAATGCAAATTTGGGCCACACAAACCCACACACACACAGACACACACACACACACACACACATAAGCACGGCTGCATACAAGCTACACGAGACATGTTAAAGTATGATACAAGCTGCGTGTACATGTGAGAGTGGGGTGTACTGCCAATCCCAGCCCAGGCCGGAACACGCGCCACTTGTCACTCCTTCCGCGTCGAATGCTCCACAGTTTACTGAACTCTGTACAACCTCGCCCTGCTTCTTGCAACCCCCAAGAGCAACCTGAAGAATCAAGTTGAAGCCAAGGCCAATGTGGGACGCAACCATCTCACAAGATCTCCCAAGCACTTGGGTCGGGGCATTCTGAAGGACTCCATGGAGAAGAACATCGTTATCAACTTGGCCAAATTTGGCAGGGATGGCTATCAACAAACTTGGCACTCGCACAACAGTGCGAAACAGCTTTCAAGCCGCCATGTGCAGAACCCATCTACGGCTTGGGACATCCAGTTGTGTCAGGCCACATGCAATGCAAGCGCAGCCAGCATGTTTCTAGAAGGCTGTCCAGATCCAAGTTTGTGGGCGCGCCTATTCCCTAAAGCTTTGGCACTCTGGCTCAGCTGCTGCCAGCCAGCTGGTAGGCCACGTATTTCGCCAGTGCAGTCTGCTAGCAAGAGACTTTGACTGAGGATTGATGCAGGGAGACTCCGAGTCTCCAGGAAAAATGGCACGATGCTCTGAGGACACATGGATTACATAACCCAGCATCATCTACCTGCACCTTCAGGCAATAAAGTGCAGCTTGAAAATATCTCGTGAGAAGAAAATGATTTGAAAATGTACCTGGTACCTTTCAGGTCCTGGCAGGCAGCCGCTGCTCCATCCAACCCCTTTTAAAAGCACTGAGGACTTGAACTCTAGTCTTTGCTGAACTCACGCGGCCTGCCCAAAGGATGCCAAAGGCTGCGGGAGTGACAACCCGGAGCCGTAATCTCATTCTACGCTGATACACAGACCGCTGTCAAGCTGCCGATTGGTACACGGAAACTTGCTTGGTGTTGACAGATGCAAATCGCACAGTCCAACTACGAGGCCTGACAGCTTGCACTACCTGGCGCCTTTCTTGGGCTGCTGCATGGTAATGGAGACATACTCTCTGTGCATGCGAAAACGTGGAACTCAAATGCCAGAAATTCACGTCCTAGCCCACCTCCGTAATAAAATTAGCTTCAGCACTCACTAGCCTTTTTTTGAAACTCCTTCAGTGCAGAAGCAACGAGTTCCACCTTGCCTCCATGCAGTTCATGAAGATCTATGCAGAATTGACCGAAGCGTGGGGCGCAAAACTGAGAGACCTCAAACTGGAAGGCTCCCAACGATGCGCCACCCGAGGATATGCACATGAGTGCATCCTGCACTGCATCTCCCACGCCGTCGCACTTGGGCCATTGTGCAATGGTGAAGCAATGACCGCTGAGGACCGAAATAGGGCACATAGGCATAGCATAGATTGGACCCGTCACCAACTCTACGGTTTGCAGCTTGGCCAGCAAGTTGAATTTCAAACCAGCTGATTGCCCAATGGCTGTCGACGTAGTTCGAGGAGAGCGGCGCCACAGGGGGCTTCCCTGCGCGCCGATCAAACAGCTGGCGAGCACCTCTGTATTTGATAGAGTTACATATGCTTGCTAATGCGTGCTTTCACTCCAAAGTAGCAACAAAATTCTCTTGGCAGCTTTGTGCCACTCGCTCGTCAGCAGAAGCTTGATTCAAACGAACCACGCTTGTGGTTGCATCTGGTCAGTATCAGTGCCGGCGTCTTGGTTAGATCTGGTTCTTCTGCGCAAGGTAGAGCTTTGCGGCTGCTGCACACTGGGTCACCAAGCGCGTCTCCGGATCCACCTTGCAACCGCCGCCACGCTTTTGAGTTAAATATCAGCAAGGCTATGAATATCAATATAAAAAAATAAAAAGGAGTGACAATCAGAATAATACTAATAATACTACAAAATAAACAGAAACACAATAAAAAAAAATAGTAGTAGCAATCATAGTGCGAGTAGTCATACTAATTGTAATCATCGTCGTCGTAGTAGTAGTGGAGGGGGAGGCACCCGGCAGGGAAAAAAAACAAACGCGACGCGCACGTGCTTGAGGCCCTGAAAGTCCTGGCAGGCGCAGTGAATTTGAAAGCCGGTGAAATCTTGCATCGCCTCGTTTTTGGACACCGTCGGGGTGTCCAAAAACAAGGCGATGCAAGACTTTGTCGCAAGCTCTTTTTCAGGTCCAGAATCAAGCCTGGACCTGCATGGAAACTTTGAAAGACTAACATGGCAAAACATGTTCAACCACAAGCGCCCAGACCCCAGAACACTTACAGCTGCCTCGCAACGAACAAGAGGCGGCTGTTGCAGTCATCATAGCGCTATTATCAAGCCGTACTATTGTGCGTCTGTTCACGTAGGAGTATCACGATTCATTTATTCTGAGTATACTGTCAGCACTATCACGGTATTATCGGTTCTATTTCAGTTATACTGTCATTTCATCATTGGCAAGTGCGCTGCGAAGAAAACTTATGATACTAGTGTATCACATCATTCTATTTCTGCTTCTTGTGTTATTTTTCCCTCCGGGTACCTGGTGGTAGTAGTAATCGTGAGAATAACAGTGACACCATTAAAAACAAAAACAACAACAGCAATAGTAAGACCAATGCTGGTAACAGTAATGGGTAATAAGAATAGAGATTGCCAGGTCCACACTGATGCATTGTGGACTACAAAGGGGCTCTACTGGGAACCCCAAGCAGGGAACCCCAGTAAGAATGTAATAGGAATATACCTACCAGGGTCCATATGTTCTATTATATTCCTACTATATTCTTGTGGTTCCCTGTTTGGGGTTCCCATTAGAACCATTTTAGACTACAAGTACACGTTATGGCTTACTGCTCAGTTTTCTGCACCAAATGGCGCTGCAATGCCCCTAAACGGGCCTCGATGCGATCTCGACTGATGATGTCTCGCATGTTTGCCCCATCCTCCACATGTTGCAATGTTGCACTAGAGAAGCATATCGTGACAATTTCTGCCCGCCACCCCATACCCTCCAAAATGGTAGAAAGAAAACCTCTAGAAACAACTTGCCATATAGCCTCAAGTCTACTACGACTGACTCACCCACGTGTAAAAGCTTTGGCTTCGTAGGTCAGTGACAAGTAGAAAAGCAGCAAGAACGATGTACCACCCCTAGCCCTTACATTTGAAGCGCTGGCGCCTGAATGAAACGCATTGGGAAGAATTTGAAATGAATTATGTGCTCCTCGTCTTTTGGGTCTTCAAGCACCCAGGATCGCATCCAATACTCCTTGCGCAAAGCTCCAGTGCAGCGACTTCGCTTTTCCCATGCTGATGAATTCTGTTATCGAAGCAATCCCCTCAAAATGAGGCATGCCGGCATGCGCACCTAGCTTGATGCAGCCCTTGCATGCATGTGCTTGCCTTCCAGCCTGACATACGCTCACTCGACCCGCCCCCCCTCCCCGACCTCATCACGATAAAAGCCCGAAACCCTTGCAGCCCAAGAGCCGCAACTTCGGCGGTCGGTCGCTCATCTGGGGAGGGCTTCAAACCTCGAGCCCCAAGGATTCAAGTGCCCACATGACGGAGCTCTAGGCACAAAAGCCTTCATTGCTGTGCTGCTATACTAGGGCATCAATTCGGTGGCTGGCACCTCGGAAACCTGAAAACAGCCTTCGTTGCCTTCTTTTAAGAATCGGTTCGCGCAATTTACTGCACACATTTCCACACATTGACATTTTAAATCAGCGAGGATTATATACATCCTTCTAGCCAACCGCTGACACCTGGACTTCGTGTGTGGCTGCATAAGAGGCTTGGATGGATGAATGATGGATGGAAGTGCGGCCGTCAAAATCGACATGGCTACGGGAGGTCCCGCAATATGTCCAAGGTACACAAGTCGGTCAGCCTCTTGGCGTGTTCGAAGAAAGGAAGAGGAGTTGCTGGCCACTGCAGCGCAGGTACCTGCCACGTAGCTGTCCAGATGCCAGACATGGAAGCCAGATTTTTGCGGCTTGCAAGGAAAAGGTCGCACCCGCTGTTACCTTCGCATCCCCAGGTTTCCATGTTGCTTGTGCGGACAAATGCGCTTTGGGCTGCAGACACTTGTTGGACTTGCTAGAGATGTACACACGAAGACAAAGCCTCACGTTGCCCAACTCCTCCACCTATTTGATCTACTTGAAACAGCTGCAAATAGTAGTGGTGAGCTCTGAGTCAGGCAAGTGCATGCTAAGCACTCTCTACCATTGCCACTGGGCACGCAAGTGCAGAAAGCGTAGCCGAACGGCCCCATGCTTGTTCTCTAGTATGTATATATATATATATGACGTGCAGCTCAGTCCATGACGATCAGAGTCCCAGTAGCTGAGCAGAGCTCGCAGTCTGGACTGAATAGAGCTACCCAACATACCCAAACCACTCAGGGCATGATCAGGATGTTGAACCATAAGCCAAAGGAACCCTCAATCTGAATTGGAAGAGTGGAGTTTGGGAAGGGAATGCTTGGAGTGGCAGCATCCACTCTGGCCTGGTTGTTCTCAGCTTGAGATACCACATCCTCACCGAGACTTCAGTGGCAAAATCAAGCTAGCTGTAGACTACCAAAAATGGCGTCTGAGGGGAGTGCATCCGATCCCTGAAGGTCATCCGGGGCCCTTTCCACTAACCAAGTCCTGCACGCTGAGCCCTTGCAAGGGGTTTGCAGCTGCAAGCACGAAGAAGATCACCTCAAGCCGTTTTGCAGCTACAGCTTGGTCATGGTGCCGCAGCCACGTCCCAATTCAACCGAGCTGCCCTTCCGAAAGAAAACATGTCCGCCTTGTCAGCCTTTGCCATTTGCACAGTCTTGGTCAGCACCTGTGACAAGAATCTGCCAGATGACATCTCTAGCCGACAATGCGAGTGTTATTGCCAAGCACGCTGCACCTCTGCATCTTTTGGATCCATGGCCAGAATGTTCAGGTAGTTTGCTAGCATGTTGGTGGGTGCTGTGAGGATGTCATTAATTCAGCACGAGAACAAGGCGTCTGAAACAGCGCTAACTCATCATGATGAATGCTGCCAAAAACTGTTGTCCGAGGCACCTCCGGTGCCATGTACCGCGGAGTTCCTGCGCAAGTATCAGACACTATGCGCTTAAAAGATTGGTTGCATATGTTGGTCGTCTTTTTTGAAGTCCTTCTCGCTTAGCTGCCCTAGCTCTGCAAATTGGACCAACAACGCTTACTCATCTTCCCCAAGACAACTCTTGCCTTCACCTTGTTTCTTGCATCTTAGGCTCCTCAACACCTAGACCATTTTACCTACTGGTAAGCACCCCAAGCCCCAGACAACTCATGAGCCGCCAGCCTCCTAGCTGGCGCGAATGGCTATGACGAATCCGTGACAAGCCAAAGTCGATGAGCTTGGGAGAGCGGTCGCCTGAGATTCTCTTCAAAGTGCTGCGCCGCTCTTCAAGGACTAGCGCTCTAGCACCTTAATCACGCCCGCGGCTAGGACATCCGAAACGACTGATTTTTTCAATTCTCATGTCCAGGTTCTCGAGCAAGCGTTGTGAGCTTCAGTCTCTCACAAATCCCATCCAAGTTGAAGACTGTTGTGTCTGAATGTTATTCAGAAAGAGCCACGGTCCAGGACCAGGACGTTGCTGGGCTTGAGGTCGCCATGAGCCACGGAGGGCACAAGGCCGTGCAGATACCGCAGTGCACCTCAAAGCTCAGCAATAAAAAAAAATCTTCGATGTTGAAATGGCAAGCAGGGCAGATACTCGTTTCGGTGTGAGGGGCTCAGAAGTCTCATAGCTCCATCGTGGTTTTGGGCATGCTATGACCTCGTCTAGTTGCAGGCCCAATGCAGCTGCTGCCTGCAGGTCCAAAAATGAGTCGGCGTCTGCAGACGCTCTAGTTGCAGGGCTTCTCTCAGCACGTCAATTCAAGAGGCAGCAGGGCTGGTGACGCCGGGGCACGTAGAACTCCCAGCAAGACTCCATGCTTCTCTGAAGCGTTTAGCTCCAAGGACCCCGGCAGCAGTGCCTGGGAATCTTTCGGAGTAGGGCACAGCAGTCAACATCATCAGAAGGATTTGGATGATCCTTGAACGATAATGAACAATCCAGCTGACGACCTGGAGGAACCACTCAAATTAGTGGTCAAAGCCCTGCATCCAGAGCATTCCTCCTCCCCATCACCTGGATTCTGTGGCTTGACTTGCAACGCCGTTCTATATGCTCTACTATGACATGCCTGAATGGGCGCCCTTGTACGTTTACACATGTACATAGCATACACATACATAGTCTATACCTGTAGCCTACATCTGTAAATGCCAGAAAAATGCGTTGACATGCACTGTTTAAGAACCCTCGACCTGCCCAACTGTTAAAGTGCGCCTGCAAGCTGGTCCCGTTCACGAGCTCCTCCACCAGGAACAAAATTTCCTGAGCCGGGAAGCTGCTTCACTGGCAGCTTCCCAAATAATTGTAGTAATAGTAGTAGTAATAGCAATAATAAGCAGTAACAGTAATAATACTAGTAATAGTGGTAATAGCAAATTCTGAGCAGCCCCCAAGCCTTGGGAATTCGTCCCTTGGGCACAGTCGCAGGATGCTCCCTTGCTTGGATGAACCGAGGCATGCAGCCGTCCCTATCCACACGTCGCAGTGCTACACGTGCATGTTCTCGCATCGGCACATATGTTTGAACACCTGTCATTGGGTATAGTAGGTCCCATTCCAGTTTCTGTTGTTCGTTTGGTTTGGCTCTCAGTCATCCCTTTCCCCAAGCTCTAGGGAAACCCTAAACCTGTATCTACCTATGACCCCCTTAAAGGTACCTGAAAGGCCTGTCTTTGAATGAAGGAACTCTTCACAGTCGAGGTGCTGCCTGCGGTAGGATGCAAGCACCTGGCAAATAAGAATGAAAATGCGCCACCACCCCCAAAGGGTCCACAATAAGAACTAAAATATCTTGGGATCCGTATTGGAGTCCCCCTATTTAGGAACACTACCATATGGTAGCTACCATATATGTAGATAAAGCGCTTACATAGGTCTATTTAGGAGCATGGAAAAGCAATTGGGAACTAGCATACAGTTTGCTGTCCCAAAGACAAACTCAACTTCGATTCGTTGCATCACCTACGAGGTGGTTCAGATTTGCTAGACAAGCCTTCTTCCCCCGACTGAACTCCGATTGCCTCCACTCGTGTGCAATCTGTTCTCAGCTCTCTTTCAAATTACAATTGACCCTTGAATTGCACGGTCGTCTCCATTTTCTTGTCCGTTCCCATACATACCCCCAAATAGCGGCTATATAGCCCATTAACACATATATATATATATGTGGAGGAATATACACATATGTATATAGATAGATCGGGCTGAGGAATGCCTTTAGGAAGAATGAGAGATTGAAATGCTGCCGGGAGTCTAGACAGCAGCTACAATTATGTTAAGTTTGGAAGTACGTGACCTGTACTCCAGATGCTGACTAGTGATTATGCAAGGTACTGTCAATCAAACCGCTGGTGCTTCCCAGCAACTACTTCTCCCTGTTGACACCACATGCCCCATGCCTTGAAATGACACAATATGAGGATGTCGCACTCGTCGGAGAAATCGAAGCCTTTCAAAGAGGAGCCAGACAAAAAATGAATGAATAAGAAGAACATCTTTCAATCCGTACCATCTCAAGCTTGGAGAGCCGCATGCAGCATGCAGCCTTGTATAGAAGGGTGCTCTTCAGATCCGAACGGATTTGTGGATTCCTTATCTAAACTATTTTTTGAGAGGCCTCTCTGCTTTCAAATTCCCACTTCTGCTGCGCAACTCATTGGCCAAATCCGGCAGCGACAAGGAGGCATTGGCCAGAGGCAGCTTGACTGCAACTGGCATCCCCAACAGGTCACCTGAAAGAATCACCTCAGCTGATGTCAAAGGCGTTTCCCACATTACAGGTACCTTTCTGTAGTGCCCATAATAAGAATTATGGCAGTTCGGGGGGGGGGGGGGTCTATATGGAGTCCCCAACTGTGAGGGCTTCCATTGCTCCTCTTGAGCTTTGTTACTGGTATGAGAGCAGGTCCAGCAAGATTAGCCATTCGACTGTGCACAGTGAAAGCAATTTTCAGCATAGAGCTCCAGAAGTTCTAAGCTTATTGATCATCAGGTCTGGGCAGCGAAGAACCTTTTTCTGACGGATAATCACATTTCTCATACTTTGCAACCCACTCTAAAGTGAAATAGGTTTCCCAGGGGCCTGAAGTCCTGTGAAAAGCACTTGTTAAATCGCAAGACACCCAACCCAATTAAGGAAGGCTGTGAAGTCCTCAGCGGGTCGTGAGGAGGAATCATAAGAAATCAGGATTTACGGGTCCCCGGGATTTCCTCGAGCTGCTTTTCGCTGATGTGAAATTTACACAAAGGAAGTCATGTGAAAACGAATTGGAGTGATTCACAGGAACTGCTTGTTCACTACAGCTAACTAATCAAAAGTATCGAGTATACCTAGACGAATTGTAGTACTTAAGCGGTCACACTTATTTACTCGGCTATAAATAATTGGATGAAATCAGTTGTAACTAAATAAAAATGAACTTGAATCAATCCAGTTGATTAAAAGTTAGGAGTCCGGGATCTCAATTGATTTGGATCGTAAAGGGGCTCTATGTAATTTGAAAAAATGTGGCCCTTGTTAAGGGAAAAATTAATCCAGGCAGCGGATTAAATCACGGGGGAAAGGGGGCGGGGGTCGCGTTTTGATGTTAGAGGGGAAGTGAACGCAGGCAGAACATGAAACATCATGCCGCGCCCTTCTCCCGACAGTGAAACAAGAATCCCCCTCAGAAATTCATGCCCCAATAGGGTTGGACAATCTACTGTCACTGGAAGCGGAGGTTCAGATCTAAACCCTAGTCCCTAAACCGTA
>CAJNIZ010036136.1:11535-68083 GCA_905231905.1 Symbiodinium pilosum | reverse complement strand
CCCACATTCCCTACTAAGAACCAATTAGTTGCTTTTGCACTGATGCGGGTTTAGGGTGTTTGTCTCTCACGGTTCTCAGTTTCAGGGGTGGTGACGACTAAGCAAGGCAGCTTGTTGAAGTGCTTGGCCACCTCTTTTGCCAGAATTCTATTAGTTGCTAGGCCCAGCAATGTGCATACCAAAGAAATGCAAGCAGAAGCCAAAGCAGAAGCTTGATAGTTGGGAGCATGGCCTGCAATCCAGCCTTCACATTTGCGAGGATAACTCAGGTGAGTGTGCAAGCGCCTTTTTGCTTTTTCTGGCCAGCTGCCTCTTTTTCGAAGATCTGCACTCAGGCCTTTACGCGCTCAGCAGGTTC
The DNA here is from genome assembly GCA_905231905.1 of Symbiodinium pilosum. Classification (NCBI taxonomy): domain Eukaryota; class Dinophyceae; order Suessiales; family Symbiodiniaceae; genus Symbiodinium; species Symbiodinium pilosum. Next base: position 67,725 of record CAJNIZ010036136.1, on the reverse strand, counting down.
ATGGAGCCTTCCGCTCCACAAGCAGCGAAGTGGCCACCAAAGCAGGCAGTTGCAAGTCAGTGGCGGCATCTCTTCCAGTAGTACTGCAAGCCTGCACAGCAAGCTCGCCGGCGAGGCCACCAGCGGAAAGTCCCTTTTTGCGGGTCCCCGTAGTAAAGACCCAAATATATTTTGGGCTCTTTATTGGGATCACAGGGATCTCCATCTATATGGAAGCCAATATGCAGTACGTGCTCGTAGACGTCGATGACGCGCGAGTGGTTGGCAAGCTGATTGGCTGTGCAGCAGGTTGCTCTGCTCTCTTCCGCCGTTGGACTTGGTTGCCAGACTCTTCTTCCTCCTGCTCCTGCTCCTGCCCATCACCATGATCTCCTGATCCATCTTGTGCAAACGAGCAAACGTTGAGTTCTCCACTGGTGGGCTCCTCCAGCACCTGCGAAGACAACAAACAGCACGGAGTGTCCGCCCCCCTCGCTACCAGTTGGATACGGGTCATATTTAAGCCCTTCATATACCCCCTATCAAAGACTCTTACAGGGTGAAGGCAGCTCCTTCGTATAAGCGGATCTTGCAAAATAATTGCCATAAGAAAACAGCTAAGCCCTACTCCTGCCCAACGTGCGCAACATGAAATGGAGGGTCCTAAGACAACACTCGTGGAATCCATCATCAGGCTACCAGAACTCCTTTTGAGCAGTGCCCAAAACCGGCCCTAATCCTATTTTATTTCGGAAGCAAAAAATGCTTACTGTGGCTTACGTTTTCCAGGGTTTTGCTTACGACATGACTTTGTTGTTGTTTCTGCTTACCGCTTACGCCGGCTTGCTGCAGCTGCTGCAACTGCATGGACAAACAACACCAACAAAAACCACAGCCCACGACGCTTACGGCAACAACGTTTCCACAAAATTGCTTACGACACCTTACGAAACACAACACTTTGCTTACGCAAAACCTTGTTTCTGAAAGCCCCTGTCTTTTCTAAATAAGGAAGGCTTTGATCTCCGCTCTTTTGGTAATCTGCAGATACCCCTCAGGCTTCACCAAAGAGCATCCGCAAAACTTAGTGCGGCCAGTAGGAAATGAAGGGAGTAAGATGGACACCTTAAATCCTGAAGGTCACGGCCAAGAGATTGGATACCCGCAATCTGCCCTACTTACATTGCCCCAGAGCTCATGGACCCCAACGTTTAGGGCTTGAAGGCTCAGTATAAGAATAGAGACACCTTCAGAGCGCGGCTACAGCCGCCAACCGCCACCAGCGCCTTACTCGGCGTGCTTACGTAAGCGGGACTGGGGGCAGCAGGGGACTCTGACTACGTCAAGTCTGAGGATTCCATAGCGATAAGGATTTAAGGTTTAGGTGTTTTTGTTTTTGAAGGAATCTGCTCCCCCAATCCCCTTAAAGCGCCAGCAAGTCGCAGGGAGGACCGACGAAGGTCCTCCGCAAGCAGGGATTGGATACGACAACTATAGTTGGCGCTTGCGTGGGCTCGGCTTCCCCAAATATCCCAAAGTTAGAGGTCCTCATTAATTCTATGTCCTGGTATAATGTCGATCCTGAGGTCTTGGGCTGTCAATATGTCTATGCATACATTCGAATATATGACGGGAAAATGGACAATATGCGGTTTCGGGTGCAATGCATGATTGAGTGGTGACTAGATTTTTGGGAGAGGAGGGTAGCGCAAAGGAGTGTCTGCTGAGTTAAGGTCGCAATTGTGGCAGAACTACTCGCGCAGCTCTACATCCACACAGGCAGAATGCTTTTGGGAACCCATGGTGTCCACAGCTACTACAGGGGCCTAATGAATTACCAATATCATTTGAGGTCCATTTGGGGTACCATATACTTTGATTATATAAGGAATATGGAACCAGAATGTGGGTAAGTATTGAGGCCCCTATATTACTGGTATGAGGCTCCCCTGATGCACCTCATATCCTGGCACCAACAAGTTTCCGGTAAATGCTTAGGCTGAAAGTCGTCTCAAACATCGCTGGAAGATTCTACTTCTTCCTACAAAAACATCCAAACTCCATAATCCGTAGACCATGATATCTTGCCTCTATCTCTCAATTTGTTGATACCTGGGGGCGGACTATAAGGCCCTTAAGGCGGTAAGGTTCTCTTGATATGGCTTGGAAGGCCGAGCCTCGAAAACCAGGAGCCTTAGCCGTACTAGTTCTTAGTAGGGACTAAGAGAATATATGGGGGTACATAGGGTCTGGGTTTTGGGTTCAGGGTTACTAGGGAATGCATGATCTTCAGGCATCAGGTTGACTTTGTGTGTCTTGGGCGGCGTTGGGCGACCTGCGTCAGTAAGCAAATCATATTCGCAGAACAGGTCTTTGGAAGTTGGCCTGCAAGACTGTTCCTCTAATGTGGGGACGGAATATGGGACTTGGGTTGGGGACTCACACAATACTATTATAATGGAGGCCTGTGCTCCAATACGAACCAAACTGGAACCTCTCTTGTTGCAATGATCATCTGGAATCCCTCTTTAAACTAGCCGTTGGTTAGCTAGGAATGGATGCGTATTAATGAAAGTAGCCCCTATATAACCCGTTATAGTAGTTCCATTTTCTTTTCCATTCCTTCATTCCCAGCCTAAACCTAAACCCCAAACCCTATATAATCCCTATAATCCCCGTAGTTGCCCTTTTATTTTCCATTCCTTCATTCCCAGCTAACCAAATCCCTTTTTTCAGGGTCTGGTGAAATGTCAAAGTCCTCGTGATGCTGGCGCATGCGTGCGCTGATCTTCGAGGCTTCCTCCTCCAGGGATGCACATGCTGCTTACTGGGTTGCTGTTAGTAGAGCTTAGATTAGGCGACTCTACTATGGGTATACAGTAAAGTAATAGGGCTTCCTTATCAACCCAGTTTAGGGCTCCAGGATTTTAGGGTTGCTAGGGCTTCAGGATTACAGGGCTTAGGATTGTTTATGGAACAGGCTTCAGGGTTTAGGGCTCAAGGCCCTCGCATGGTACGGTTTCCTTCGCTGTGCTCATCTCAACATTCACACGGAGCAACCCATGTGCAAACCTGTAGAGGGGCTCTATGATCTAAACTCCTACAGTAGTTTCCCCCTCCATGTTCTATAACCCCTTTAAGGAGTTCAGACCCCCCAAACCCTAAATCCTAAACCCTATAATATCCTCCTAAAGCCCCTTTAAAGAGTCAGACGCTGGCTCATATTGCTATGAACCATCCGGCCTGAATGTTCCAATGTTCCTAAGGTCGACCCATTCCGAAGCCCCAATTTTCCTTCACGCTCCCTACTCCCGAACCCAGACCCCCTGAAACCCCAAACCCTAAACCCTACTCCCTACCCCCATAAATGCTGAACCCTATTCCCTAAACCCTAATGCCCATAAACCCTAAACCCTAATCCCTCCACACCCTAAACCCCAAACCCAAATCCCTAAGCCCTAAACCGTATAGCTCAAATCCCCAAAAGAACAAGATTCTTCTGCATGGGGCCTGCGTCATTGTGGCAAGTTGTAGCATCTCCCGTGCGCTCCTGACATTCCCAAGGGGTTTAGGGTTTAGGGTTTGCTCCAACTACATATATATATATATGCGTATATATAGATATATATATATATCTATATATAGGGGTGATATTGGGATAATGGAGAAGAACATGGAAGCTAGGATCTGGGTTTTAGGGTTTAGGGATACCCAAACCCTAAACCCTGACATATCACAGTAGCTTACGAGTGAACTGGCCGGAGCGGGCTGTTGACAATAATAGCTGCAGCGGCAAAACAAGAAAGCCATGGTGCCAGTGGCAAGGACTTTCTTTACCTGTGAAACTATTGTTACTGGTGGTAATGACGAAGATCAACCAAGAAGGGCGCGGCAAAAAATGCAGCATCTGACAGCAAACTACAAATCCTGAAGGCGCCAAATGTCCAATTTGGGACCAACCATGGTGCTACTGTAATCACCAAGAAATCATACGTGCCACTTGCCCGACTCTGTGAGCAGCAATCATACCACAGATGCTGCTAGAGTAGTGCGTCCTGAAGCGAATGAGGTGGGGCCAGAGCTCCCACTCAGTGTACTGCACCCAATAGCCTGGTGAATTCCGTTTAGGGTTCTGGGCTTAGGGTTAAATTGAGGTTGGGGCTTCGCAACTGAAAAACGGCCTCCGGTTTTTGGCTGGGCTTGACAAAACCTAGAGGTGCCGAGCTAATTAGCAGGTGTGCTAGCAGCATGGCAGTCCTGACTTCTGTAACGAAGAATATACGGTAGTTACATCCCAAACAACCAAATACTCCTTCAGTCTGTGACAGTATTCGGAGCTCCCATACCGTTCAAACCAGCCTCATGACCATGAGAGGGCGCACTGAGTTCAGTTCTGATGATGGCTGGCCCGCCGGACACCCTAAACCGTAACCCTTATAAACCCTAAACCTTACCTTAAACCCTAATCCCTATACAACTTTGACTCGGGCTCTGGAAGGAACTCGTTGCGGGACTCTTGTCTAAATGATGGACCCGCTAACATGCCCAATATCAGCACTGCAAGTATATCCACTAGAGGGCAAAACCTCATCGTGTTGGGAAGCCCAGGGCTAGATTGCTGCTCGGAGACGTCTGTCGTCATGGTAGCGGTCTGGCTGGAAAACCTGGCGTTTCACTCTGTGCCAAACCCTAAACCCTGAACCCTAAACTCAAAGCACAAGGTCTCCCTGTGTTTCTACCCCTTGGCAAGCCCCGCACCCGTGCTATGAGGCAATCTGGCACCACCTCCGTCACCTCAAATATCCCAATATTGCGAATATTGCCATTTTTGATATCCTTACCATTGTTACTATGATTACTACTACCACTACTACTACTACTACTACTACTAGTACTGTTATTAGTAGTATGTGGAAAGATGTCCTCCATCCACTGTAGTGAACCCTCAAGAATCCCTAAACCCTAAACCCTAAACCCAAGAAGTGGCTCCCAATTGTTGTACCTCTGGTTCGCAAGGAACGAAGGGATCCTTGTAGCAGTCCCTGTTCGCCACAGGTCGTTTCCTCCTCTTTTCCATTCCTTTATTTCCCGAACACGAAACTCCTAAACCCTAGGCCATGGAACAGACATAGTAGTTTCCATCTTCTTTTCCATTCCTTCATTTGCCAAACTCGAAACTCCTAAACCCTAGACCTTGAAACAGAATAAGTAGTTTCCATCTTCTTTTGCATTCCTTCATTCCCGGCTACCCGGAGGTAAGTTATATAACCTCTATATGAACCCCAGTTTCCATCCCATTCCCATTTCATTTTCCAGTATTGGGGGGGAATATCCCCAAACCCCAGACCCTAAACTCTTCATTATCCTCCATATTGCCCAAACATGACCTAAAATCCGAGCATCCCCCTTAAGGACCCTGATAATCGTCCCCTATATAATCCCTGTACAACTCCCTTTAAGGAATTTGGACTACAGCTCATGTAATAATCCATCCAAACCCCGACCCTAAACTTTAAATAACCCCCAAATAACCCAAAACGATCCCTATGTAAGCAAAAGCTCATGTAGAAAGCAATAATCCACATATATATATATATAGTCGCTATAGAATCCCCTATACAACGCCCTTGAAGGAGATTATACTAGACTATGGCTCAGGAAAAAATCCATCTATACATCTATACGAAGCCTGGCCCTGGAAGTGGAACGGCGAGTACGGATGGCTGGTCGTGTTGGCAGTCATCCTTAGGATTTCCCCAACAACTCCAAGGAGCATTTAGGGCCCTAAACCCTAGACCCTAAACCCTTACACCCTAAACCCTTAAACCCTAAACCCCTAAGCCCTTAAACCCTAAACCCAAAACCCGAGGCTTTGTGGTGCTCAAGGGGGGGGAACCCTAAACCCTAAACCGCGTTTATAGGGTTTATAGGGCTTAGGGGCAGGGTTTGGGATAGGAAGCCTTAGGACTTCCCAAGAACTCGAAGGAGGCTTGAAGGTTTAGGGTAAGACCTTAGGAGTTCCCTAGAGCTCCGGTTGAGGGCCTTGGTTTAGGGTAAGGACCCTTAAGATTTCTCAAGAACTTTAGAGAGGGTTTAGGGTTTAGACCCAATTAGGTTGCTGTACATGGTGCATAACATTGTTTCCTCATGAGTTCCTGTAATTGCAGGAACCCAGTTAACCCCCCCTTCCCCTACAAAGCACCGCTGCACCTCTAATATTGCGGGGATGGGATCATAGCATGAGACCCGGATACAACGTCGTGGGGATGTGTTGACTTCTTTCGTAGGAAGCATGCTGGGCGCCTAACAGTCAGGGGCTCCTTCTTCGCTCTCCTAGCTGGGCTTGCATGACTTCAAGCTTATGAGGGGCGTCCTTTAAGCTAAACTCTAGCTTAAAGGACACCCCTCATAAGCTGGAACAAGTTTGGTCCTGGTCATATTTCGGGACTCTCGCAAAAATGTAGCTCTCGCAAAAATGAAACTAATTTCAGAAACTCCTACTGTATTTTGCCGGTAGGCAAGGCCAGCCGTAGGCTGAAGAACAAGGTCTGGGATGATAAGGGCTATGTATCTAGGTTCCCCAGTAAAATCTAAATGATGAGGGTACCCTTTTTCCTACTATTCAGCTCTAATAAGGAGACCCCCAAGTAAAAAGGGAAAAGGGTACTACTGGGGTACCTAGGTATGGGTTCTATAGGCGTCTTACATAACTCGGAATCTTCTGAGACCCTGCTGGAACCTTGTTCTCACGCAGGCCTGATTCTTCAGCATTCAATTCTACTAGGTTTTCGCATACTCTAGGTTGAACACTTTCCAACCCAATAATTCAGGTTTGCTTCCGGCAAGGGCTCCCTAAACCCTAAACCCTAAACTCTATCATGGCGACCTTGCAGGCTCCGGGATGTCTTTGGGAGGCCCGAGGGGCTCCAGGGTTTAGGATGCATGGCCTTATGTGTGGGGTTTGTTAAGGGCTTTCTTAGTAGAAGCTGCAACCGTGGTTCGGATCCAGCTCTTGTGAGAGCTCGGAATCTGTGCGTCCACAGAAGGGGCCAGCATAGGGCCAGACGTACCTCATGTGAGCTATAGTCTAAACCCCTTACAGGGGGGCTATATACAGGGATATATAGGGGAATATTATAGGGGTTATTAGGGGAGATACTCGGAGTTTAGACTATACCTCATGTGCGCTTAGGGTTCACGATTCAGGGGGATAAAGCCACCCTTTTCCCATTGCACGCTGCTCCACCATCCCACGACAAGCTGAATCAAGCTGACTATCACAATGATTACAAGTGGAAGTCACACAAAATACGGGAACCCCAAAATAGACCCCAAACATTATTGTAATAATTATAATCCTCATTATGGGGACACCCAGCAAGGTACTCCTAATCTTGGGAAACCCCAAGTGAGAACAATTTGCTTTAGGCAACTCCTGCTATGAAAGTGGCCCCCCCTGCAAAAAAAAAAACATGCCAGAAGTCCAACGCAATTTCTCACCTTTTGTTGCAGGAGGTTTTTGAAAATCCATGAACCATCTTATGGAGACGGACTTTCTTAGCCTGCTGTCTACTCGCGACCTATGAAGTGAGATTCGCAGGAACTGTGCATGGATGAGTCTGCCTCAAATGCTGCGCCAGCGTCTTTGATGTGCACAGCCCTCAAGGTGTCAATCCCACCCGACCCCATAGGGTTATATTGGGGTTATATAGGGAATATAGGGCATATATTGGGTTAATATTGGGATAATGGAAAATAAAAAATGGAAACATACTATTATATGTGCTACTCTTCTGGGCATTGGGACGGGTGGGGGTTGGGCAAAGCCCTTCGGCATGAGTCCACGTGCTGACAATGCACATCTACTGCCTTAGGTTGTGACCTCGAAGAATGACAAGACCGCCCCAAACCATGCAAAATGTCATGTCAGGCTGCTTCTGTAGCATGGGCAGCGCAGGCACCAGCGTTGGCGAATTCAGCCTCAGCGCATGACAAAGCGTGCTGCCAGAAGTTTTGCTTTGCTTGATCGACAGACATGGACCGAAGAGCAAAATCCTTGTGGTACCCTTAAATGGGGTTTTAGTCAAGGTCCCCCAACACTCGGTAGTTAGGCGCTTAGGCTCGAATGAAGGGTAGGACCCTCCAGGGTAAAGGGACACGACTCCTCCAAAAAATGCCCAGAGCCACCTGAACACTCACACCTGAGCAGCTCTCATGTTTACAAAAGTCCCCGTAGAGTCCTCATGCAAAAATGAATGTTATGAATTCCTCAGGGAAGGTGGGAGTACTGGATACAATACACAAGGACAACCTGAACCTGATTTTCCAGCAGAGTCAAGGTCAAACACGCAAACCAGGCAAGGAGCCATGCCGTCAAGAGAAGCACCACAAACCCTAAACCTTGGGTACTGCCCCCCCTCAGTAACAGTTGGATAATGATTATAATATGGTTATATATAGCCCTTAATAGGACCCCTAATAAAAACTGTTACTGGGGGGGCAGTACCCAACTTAAACCCTAAACCCTAAACCCTAAATGGTAGAATCCATTTCCTTTTCCATTATCCCAATATAACCCTAATATAAACCCTATAATCCCTAATATAAACCCTATAATCCCTATATATACCCTAAACCCTAAACCCTAAACGGTAGAATCCATTTCCTTTTCCATTATCCCAATATAACCCTAATACAAACCCTATAATCCCTAATACAAACCCTATAATCCCTATATAAACTCTATAATCCCTATATAAACCCTATAATCCCTATATATACCCTAAACCCTAAACCCTAAATCCTAAACCCTAAACCCTAAACCTCCTCAGGTGCTGGCGCAAAGACGTCCGGCAAACGCTGCGCATAGGGCACCTCCAGCTCATCACAATGCGACATCCATCTAAAAGAAAAGGGTTTAGGGTTTAGGGTAAGTACCGTAGAACCCGGCTTCTTGTGCTATGAAAGGAACCAGACTCCCCACCCCAACCCCTCAATGTCTGGGTCGAAATACCCGTGATAATCCTCCCTGCTGTCTAAGATGTGAGGAAGGGGTATCTCTACATCTCGCCTATGCGCCAAAAATGCAGAGGAGCCAGGTGCAGCTAATCTCACTCACATAGTAACACTCCCCAGACCCCTGGGTGGATCTAGAAAGTAGATCCCCCTTAAGGGTTCCTAGGAATTACCCAATAGAAGAAAAGGGTACCAAATTGGGGGTCTACTTTCTAGATCCTCCCAGGGGTCTGGGTCCATGTTGGCCATTCCCTGAAAGTCTTCCTACCCCCAACCCCAGCTTCATGTTCGAGGCGCATGCGGTAGAAGCGCAAGCGCCCGGAAGCGGGAAATCTCCTCAAAGCCTTCGCTCCCAGCAGAAATCCTAAACCCTAAGCCCCAAGCCTTATTCGTATATATAGTCCCCCTTAAGTAGATAGAATATGGCTTTGGGTATATTGTAATAAGAACCCCATCTACCCCATATTCTATCTACTTGAGGGGGAATATAATCCTTTGCAACAAGTGTAGGAGTTGGTTCAGAGTGGCAAACGCTGTACGAGTAGTTCATTGCTGTAGGATTGGAGGCCTGGGTCACAGGAGCTTGCAGCCGTGGGTTTTGTGGGAATCCGTTCCATCCGTGAACGTGATGAAAGTCCAGACGTGTCAGGCATCAGAGCTTTAGGGATTACAGGGCTTAAGGTCTTCAACTCTAAACTTTTTGGGTGTGTTGGGGAGTTCATCATTTATCAAAGCTTGATTGCTGTCGAGAATTAGCCTCAGGGATCTTTGGGGCTGTGTGAGGCTCCTGGGAGCCTTTCAAAGGCATCGCCATACTCAGATTCTGGCGCTGGGGATAGAAGAGCGCTGAAGGTGCACATGCGTTTCTCATTACATTGGGACAGCCCGTTATAAAGGCTTATCCTAGCCTTTGCTATTCAAAGCAGTACTCCATGAGGTCTATTGCCCGAGTAGGCGATTTGAGCCACAGAGTCGCCATTTCTGCCCCCCTACATGCCGGATCCCACACAGGAGACAAGCTTAAGAAAATTCCTCGCCGCTGCAACGACCAACATCTCACTGCATACATCCTTTGGCCTCAGTAACGTCCATCAGGTTTCGCGCGCTTATGACTGTGTGTCTCATGAAGTTGCTGTCTTCAAGTCCAGTATGTATATTACCTATATAGAACTTATCAACACTCACCCACACACAATTTTGCACATGGAGTCTGCGGCAAAGCTAGACTCTGTGACATATCTGCTCATGGCCTTACATGGATACCCATACGAGGGCTTCTCAAATAGAGGGTCGGGGACAAACAGGATTGCAAAAGGATAATAGGGGTTCTGCTCAGGGAGTACAGGGGGACTGCTTGTTGAAATGCCCATATGGGCAACGCATGGCCAACAATTTTTTCAATACCTTATGACAAGGCGCTCAGTGATTTTCGCGTTGCCTGGGCTCAGCAGCAAAATCGTGTTGCGCCGGCACAGACCATGGGTGTAGGGGCTAGGGTTTGGCCTCAGGCCCACAAGTCCTTGAGTTTTAGGATGCGAAAATGTGAGTTCATGCCTGAGACCCGAAAACGGAAGGTCTTGAGTCTTGAGCTCAACATTCAGGACCTTGGCTGAGGTGGAAAGGCATTGCTCAGAATCGCAAGTGACTTTGCGGGTGCTGTTAGTTAGGGCCATCTGATGTTGGTTGCGGAATAGCGGTCTCACGCGCACTGCTGCGAAAAATCGGCCTATAGGGGCCTTTTAGTGGGCGATTGGGCGCATTAGGATTACGACGCTTTAGGTGTACAGGGGCTGATGCTGTCAGGTGACTGGAGGTGCTAAAAACTTTCCAGGCTGCATACATCCAACAAAAATGCTGAATGAAAAGAAACTATACTTTACCCCCAATGCCAAAAACCACCTGCACTCCCGACAGTCAACAATTCCCCGCATTATAGACAGTGCAGCATTAAGGGTCCATTTTAAGGAAAGGAGTACCTCTTGGCAAGATTCAAAGAATGATGTAAGGCTCCTAGCCCTTTCCTCAAGACCTAAACCTTGGAGCCTTTGAAGGCTTTCCGGTAAGAAACGTTCAACGGGCACGTGGGAAGTTAGCAGCAGAACATAATATCCTAGAGCTTTTTTTCAGTTGTGGTCGCAACGGCTAACTATATCACTATCTGCTTGATGCTTGCGGAAGCAAGCTGCATCCATGATGATGACCTTTGCAAACTCGATGCCTTGTGCTCGCGCCTGACAAGGCTTGCTGTCATGTTTCACTGTCAGGCCCGATACGGGAAGCCTTCCGAAGCAAGGCGAAACCCTGTAAACGAAGCTGACCTTGCCTTCTTACAGCAATGACCGGCATCACATGCTCATAAACCACAAAAGCCTGACCCCTCAACTGCGGTGCCCAACACGAACGCCAGAATCCCAGGCCCCAAGGCCCTGAACCAAAGCTGAGTCGCACAACTCCAAGCTTTAGGCCCTGGAGCCCCCAACCATTTGCTCCCAACCGCTCGGGATCCAGTACGGCCCACACCAGAAAAACTTCACAGTTTTCAAATGCTGCTAATATGCTATGGTCACCACATAAACTCCGTAACCAAACCAAGCTCCCTCATGAGCTGGGGAAGTGGAAGCCGAGTTCAGTGCACACCTGAGAGAGCCTTGTTTACCCGGGGGGGACGCATGGTCCCTCGCTTCCGCCAACCAGTTCTAGACTCTGTGATAGTCTCAAAGTCTGGGAAAATCAGCCAATCCGGACCCGGAAGAAGCGAAACCACATGAACAACATGGTGATTCTTGTGGCCACCCTCTCTTTGAAGGAGATGTGCTGCATATGTCATTTTTGTTCTTCCTTGGACTCTCGTGGTTCTGCTGTCATGCTTGGCATGGACATGATCTCTGTGTGATACTAGTTCTCCTGGAGCTCTATGACATTTTGCAGAACTGGCGGACGTGCCAACTGAACATCTCTGTCAATCGAGGGTGTTCCCTTCACCCCTATATGCTGCTGTCTGAGCGCGAAACTCTGACTAACTCATTCAATTCTGTGCTGCGTCCGAAGCCGTGGAACCCACGGCACCTCTTCTGACAGCATTTGCAGAATACGGATGAAGCCAGGAGCTCCAGGAAGACGAAATCTGAAAAACAGCACATCCTCAGTTGCAACAGGGCTCCACAAAAATGGAAGTTTTCTGGAGACGACTCTACCATGTGCAGCAGGTACAACAATCAATTGCCCTGAGAAACACATCTTCGGGGGATGCGACCTTGTGCTATTGCCATGTCTGGGGTCCACGCGATAAACCTGGCTACTGTTGTCCTTTGGAACTTCACACAAGACCGCCGCGAGCACAAAAGCCTTAAGCATTGCTACAGCCCCAGCCCTGCACATAAACCCTACCTGTAACCCCAAGTACCTGCAGTTTAGTTGGTTATACCTACTATACTATCTAAGGGATAACTGCTACTAACGTTTTGGTAATTGGGGTTACAGATAAACATCTCTAAGTTAATCTTAACATGTCCAATCATTTGAGCCGAGACTCCGATGAAGTCGGCGCGTACTGCGCCGAGGCTGCTACGTGCAGGGAGAGTGCAGGCACATATGGAGGTCGAATTCCTCAAGCTGAAAAGCAGAATTGTGATGTTGCTGCGGCTGTCTGCGTGCAACACGTTTTGTACACACTTACGCCAGGGTCAGTGCTGCAAAACAGGGGCCTAAACAATTAACCAATATCATGTTGAGGTCTATTGAGGTACTCTAAACCATCTTTTATTCAAGGAGTTCAGCGCCACAATGTTGGTTTCTTCGGCCGCTCTAGTACCTCATTGGCTGATTTGGCTTGCGCCTGACAGGGGGACACGGCTCGGGCACCCGTCTAGGAGCCCCGTGACACAAACAATGAGCAACAGTTTCCAAACCTTGTTTTTTTTTGTTACAAAAAAGTGGTGCAACCTCAAGTTAAAAACATATCATGATCTCTAAACCCTAAACCCTAAACTCAATAAACATGGAAGGCTCCTGTTTGACAATCGACTTGACAAAGCGGAGGTTGGTCGCAAGTTTGGCGCAGGTAAGGTTTCAGAGTTATTCCTGCATGAACCCTATTTATCTTCCAAACTGAGCCATATTCCTAAACCCTAAACCGCCAAATTCAGCAGTTAAGGAACCTGTTTGGTAGTTCAGCATCTCGGCTGAGATTGTGGCCGCTGCGCTGATGCGGCCCTGAAGATGGCAGGTCTAGATATCTGGTAGCTTCCCAAAATGGGGGTTCAGGGTTTAGGGTTGATGGTCTGCTCCGATATACCCCCCACCAAATACTATAAGCCTTATTATGGGGACCCTAAAAGTGGTACCCTAATCTTGGGCAACCCCGTTCACCAGGTGACCATTGCAAGTACAAAGTATGGTGACGGTACGAAGGTCAAGACTAATATGAGCCTTTAGCGTTCTAAAGTAATAGCAGTGACAGAAATGCTGGGCACAACTATTTCCCGTTTGCAGACCGCCGCGCCAAATCGGCACTAGTGCAAGCGGATGATAAGAATATTGTGGATCTTGATTTTCGCGTCCACTGAGACCTGCACCCGTCTTGATATCTTGCTTGAAACCTAGGTTCCCCAGTAAAACCTATATAATAAGAGTACCCTTTTTCCTACTATTCAGCTTTAATAAGGAGACGCCCAAATAAAAAGGGAAAAGGGGTACTACGGGGGTACCTAGAAACTGTGCTTCTCTTGAGATAATGTGAGATTGTGGAATTTGAGCCTGGTTATGCTGGACGTGCAGGCCGTCTTCAGGCATACACCCCTAATCAACTGCGAGTGTAGAGTCCCCCCTTCGGCTGATAGAATATGGTTTTGGGTATATTATAATAAGATCCCCATATACCTCATATCTTATGTACTTAAGGGGGGCTATATCCTTCAAAGGGCCCTTACACCTTACCCTACTGCAAGCCCTACCCCCAAAGGTCTGAGACATTGGACCTTAGCCTCGGCATTAACTAAACGTCCCCACTCCCTATGCGCAAGTTATAGTCCCCTATGTGGGGATCTTATTACAATATACCCAAAGCCATGTTCTATCTACTTAAGGGGGACTTTAACCTATGGGCCCTGGACCTGCCTTTTCCTAGATGGGTGCCTCCGAAAAGCAGGTTAGCACGAGGGATATTTTAGTATATGGGAGGATTCTATAGAGTAGTTTCTAGAAACAACCTCCACATCCCAAACCCGAAAGACTCCCTTCAGAAACCCTAAACCCTCACACCCTAGACGCTTCAGCCCCTGACTTCATCTTCTGAACACTTAGCCTTAAACCTCAACCCAAAGCCACGGCCTGTTTCTGAAGGTCCTCCCCAAGTGCGCGCACTAGCGGCCAAAAGGCCGGTAGCTCCTACGAGTTTCGGCAAGGGGTTATAGTCCCCCTTAAGTGTATGGATAGAATATGGGATATATGGGATAAGGTTTTTGTTTAACTCTAGCTCCCCCGATTCCCTGAAACCAGGGTAGAAATCAAAACTTCAGCGGGTTCTCAAGTTTACAGGGGACATAAATTAAAGCGCTTTTTAGGGGAATGTCTAGTTAGGTTTTTTGCCGAAATGCCCTTTATGAGGACCCAAGAAGGGACACCCTAATTCATAGAAATCCCCATCCGCCTTCCCTCTAGAAGTTGATGTCATTTTATGCTTCTTGGTATGCTATTACCAAACTTCTTTCAGAGCTAATGAGATCTTCCATCCTAGGTCGTTGCCGTTTTGCGGCAACCCCGCCAGCTGTTCACCTCATCAGTGCCAAGAAGGGGCAGTAGCAATCGAGGTTTGAATCTACTACTCGTCTTGTCCGTCCTCATGCTACTCAATTGGTCAATTTCTTGGCTTGCACACTGTGGCTATGATTGTTGGTACGCGCAGCAAAAAATGTTGCAGACAGTTGCTTACGATTTTGTGATAGCTGTTATTGGAACATATCGGTGCCTTCTGCGCTGGGAGTACTAGCATTGAGAATCCTATACCTTAGGCCCTAAACCCTAAACCTAAACCCTAAACCTTAAACCCTAAACCTTACACCCTAAACCTCAAACCCTAAGCCTAAAACCTTAAACCCTAAACTTCAAACCCTAAACCTACAGGCATGGCCTGGCTTTGTGCAATGATGCAAGTTGCATGTATGAGGTGTTAGGCTAGCCCGGGGCAACCTGGGCAGCTGCTCATAGCACTTTGGGGTTCAGAGCTTTGATGTTTTTGGGGGATTTAGGGTGTTAGGGTCGAGGTCGTAGGGTTTAGGGCTTAGGGTTCAGGGTTCTAGGGCTATATAAGGGTTTGAGATCTAATGGTGCCCATGAACTCCATCAACTGGTTGTCACCCCCTGTTAAACCCCCCCCCCCACACCTGACCGCGACCTAGAATTTAACACTTTCAGAAGCTTTCACTTGAACTCTGTGAGCCCCTTTAAGATTGCATCTGCGCAGTCCGTACGTTGCGATATCACTGGTCAAAATCAGGCTAGCACATGTGATACGTGTGCATCGGCTCATGTTGTATGCTTTCATATTCGCAGCCGCCCAAAGTCTGTGCAAGCCCCACATAGCCCCCAAAACAGTTCTTGCTTTGAAAAACCGTCAACCCCACTGCATCCATACATAACCTGTAGGAAGTCTGTGTGAGTCCTACATAGAGTAGACCCCAAAACTGTCCCTGCCTTGAAAGAAACATGCAACCCCAGTGCCTCCATACACAACCTGTTTATAGCCTCAGGGCATCCATGCTGTATATAGCAGAAGCAGATGCTTTTACGTGAGAAGCTTTCCACGAACCCCGCAGCCCTAAACCCTAACCCCTGGTCTGACCCCCGAACTTTCAAAACCTGACGCTCCAAAGCCCTGAGCTCTACATTCTCAATCCCCAAAACTCCAAAAACCCCAATGCCTTCACCCATGGGGTTATAGTGCTTATTCATAAGTTTAGGGTTTTGGGTTTAGGCTTTAGGGTTTAGGGCTACCATATAGCTATCCCGTCTATCGCCTACTTGACCCCGCACTGCAGAATCAGACAGAGGGTCTTCCGGCCTGCGCGCCAAAGACATGAGCGAAGGCATGCAGCAAGCACCTGGTTAATTCAGGGAGCTGGGGCTTAGGGGTCACTGGGGCTTCGGGCTTATGGGGTCTAAGGTGAATGGTAACGGTGAATAGGACAAGGTTCATTATACCCAAACCCTAAACTCCATACCAGGGAGTCAGTATGACAAGAACAAGGATTTGAAGCAACAGGGGTACAACCTTGGGGCTCGAAGGAGTGAGCACTGATGACCGCAACTATGTGTCAGAACATCACTTAGCACCAGATCGCGTACGCCTTTGAATATGATTATCTATACTACTGCAGTGGCTATTTCTACCCTCATTCCACTTGTTTTCTTGACCCTCAACCCTATTGATTCTTGGACTTAGGGGTCAGGGGCCAGGATTCAAAATTTCCTTTTGTACCTCCAGATAGCCGTGTAAATATAAGCCGGCAAACCTTCTTCTATCCAACTGCCCTTTCACTACGTAGGCCTTTTGCATGGAATCGGGCCCTCTCGGGGGACTGCCCTTTTCGGTCTGGATGACCTCTTTTCTGCAAACCCTTCCGCGATATAGGGTAAATCAATGAAACAGTATGTGGACTGTCAAAGTAACCTTTGCTTTTGCTACTGTCTGCTGGTAAGATTGCTGGCAGGATCTCCTGTCTTTAACAAGGTAGAATGCTGGAAGGGCAAGCTATAGCTTGATATCGGCTCCGTTCCAGAGACTTGCGCTAGCACAGATAATGCTGCTGAAGCTACTGATTTTTCTCTGAATGTGTGGGGATACTATTTTCTTACTACTACTGATACTAATGGGGCTTTGGCTCGACGTTTTCAGGAGTAACAAGGCCACCTCCAACGTAGTGCTTTTGTTGTTCAGAATGACATTTGGGGGCCCTTTCCGTTCTTGTGATGAATTTCTAGGAACTCCTTGAAGGAACTTGCGCATTGCTTCCCAAATAGTGTGGAGGGGCTCGCTAGAAGGATGCTAGTCTCTCGCTGCATATACTTTGACTGCACCCTCAGTACTACAATGAGAATTCTGGGAGTTCGACCATGTTGGTGTCTGTTTTGGGGTCCTTGCTGTAAACTCTCCATTTCAGGGCGCCCGAATAGCTGCACCCAAATTGGTGGACCCAAATATAGACCCCAAATACTATAATCCTTACTATTGGGACCCCCAAAAAGGTGCCCCTAATTTTGGGAAACTCCCACGTTCTGCGGATGGAGGGCATGCTCACGCGGACAAGCAGGTGGCCGGACCCAATCGCAGCATGCAGCCTCAAAGCGCGGCTGTCTGCATAGTTTACAAGCCTACCAAACCCCAATTAAGGGTGGAAGGGTCCATGGTCAAAAGAAAGACATGGGCTTGGGTCAATATTCATCGTTCTAGACCATTTTTCCCGGATTCTACCCTGGACCCAGATGCGTATTTTCAGCGTGGTGAAATTTCGGATCATTTTAAGAGACCACACATGCTGAAGGGGTACAACCACAGGCATAGTATCCTGGGTCCATTGAGATTCGAAGTAAGCAGACGGGCGAGGGATGCTGGAGTTGAGGAGTGACATGGGCTCGAGAGTCATAGAAGTAGTCTACAAAGCCCCCACTGAAGGTTGCAACGCCAAATCCGCCAGTCCCTGCTACAGAGCACTCCCAATGCACACCCACCAGGGGACAGGTGCTAGTGTTGCAAAATGCGCCTCATTTGGCTCGTGAAGCAGCGGCTGCTCTTGGCAGCTCATTGCATGCTGCAACGGCAAAAGTTTGGTAGCTGCATGCAAAAGACAGGTGTTTCCGGATCCCGAAATGACCGCATCCCTTTCTCCTATCATGTTAATTTGCTGCTCCAGTCCCCATACACAACCTCCGCACACCCCTAAACCCTACCGAAACCTCAATCCGAACCCGTGAGCTCTAAACTCTAAACCCACAACCCTGAACCCTAACCCTCATGAACCCTAACCCTGAACTCTAAAACCCTAAACCCTAAATTCTAAACCATAAACCCTAAATCCTATACCCTAAAGCCTGAACTCTAGCGCAATCCCTGTCTTGCCTGCCTAGGAGCAGGACGCAAAGCCATAGTGGCTCGCAGCAGATCTGAAGCCCTGATAACAAGGGGTTTGCATTTAGGGATTAAGGGATTAGAGTTTAGGGTTTAGGGATATAGAGGCTGTGGAAAGGAAAATGGAAAGTATTTTGTAGGGGTTTATATAGGGGCTATATAGGGCTAAGGAAAAGCTAAATGAAACTGCAATGTACTGTTCAGGGTTTAAAGTGAGCTGTTTGTGTAGGTCGCATAGAGGTTGTATTGAGTTTGTTGCTTTAGAGCTTGTATTTTGCTTGCATGGATGACTCTATTGCAAAGAAAATGGAAAGTGTATTGGAAGCAGGGTGAATGAGAAGGGGATGTGTGTCCCAACATGAGGACCCTATGACCATTATAGGCTTGGGACTGCCAATGCCTTCTTCTGCAATGAGCCCGTCTTGCAAATCTTGCCTTCTCCCGGAAATCCTGACAGAATAACTGCTGGTCTTAGGGTTCAAGCTGTCGGCAAACAGCCCACGCCTTGAAAGGAGGATTCCCTTTTACAACCCTAGGAAACTCCGTAGATCGCAGGGTTAGGTGGGCAGCAGCGAAGCTGCATTACCGCTAGCACGCCACTCAGAAGCCATACGTGGCGTGCACATAGCACTCGTACAGCATCTCGTGCTGCACAACTTTCAGTAATAAATCCACACCCTATACTTCCCAGACTTGCTGCCCCACACCCCAAACCCCAAACCCTTTCAAACTTCTAAACCCCAAAGCTTTGTCCCAGCTTGACTAAACACATAAATATGCATATGCATACATATCTATACATATCCATATGTATCTCCCTATTATGATTACTTAATCGAACTTCTTTAACAGCAACCCTAAACACTGAACTCTATTATGGAATCTTCTGGCCAGGCTGCTGCTGCGCCGGAGCAGCGGCTCGCGCTTTGCAAAGCCTCGAAGAGCTGCCACTGCTGCAGAGACCTGGTGGTTTAGGGTTTACAGGGTTTATAGGGTTTACGGGTTTATAGGGTTTAGGGCTTATAGGGTTTAGGGTTTGCAGGGTTTCAGGGTTTATAGGGTTTAGGGTTCACAGGGCTTTAGGATTTATAGGGTTTAGGGCTTCTAGGGTTTGGGGTTTATAGGGTTTAGGGCTTATAGGGTTGACTGGTTCTTAGTAAGGAATAATGGAAACCTTATTCTCTGCTACGAACCAATAATGTTTGGCATTGCCTATATGGACATCCCCTCATGTTGAACAACGCCCACAGTCTAATAGTGTATTTCAGCCTAGCTGTTCTCTGTCTCCGACGGCTGCTACTGTTGTTCTGCAGAGTTTGGGGCTTAGCGGTTTAGGGCTTGGCCTTGGAATTCATGCATCAGGCTTTTCTCTCCGAATGTGTCCTGCTTTCTATCAATGTTTTATCATGCGACGGACTTCGGCATGAGAAGTATGCAATAAGACCTGCTTGGATGCTTCCAGAAATGAGTTTGGACAAAGTATGGCAAAGTTGTCAACTAACTGGTTGGGAAGAGTTTTTGAATTGCTGGAGAAGTTAGGCGGCTGACCCAGCTCAGTGAAGGGGGAGCCAATGCTGCTACAAGGATGGAGTCTTTCGTGGCGAGATGCGGTCCAGCGCGGAAGTCCGTCTGTGCGGCCTGCAATTCTGGTTCAACGTACAGCTGCTAGGCGTTCAGGGTCTAGGATTTTAGGTTGTGGATGTATAATTATAAATATATACATGTGTATATATATATGTATATATATGTAAGGCGTATGAAGGCTGCAGAGTTCGTAGAAGAAATCCATGCTCGCCCTCTGCAAAGTAGGGGTTTGGGATGCATAGGGATACATACGGACTTATCAATTTGTTGATGCTACCTACTTGAGAAAGTCTGCGTACAACATATGCCAGGACCTGACGCTCTTGGGATTTTTGAAGTTCACATAGGTGGCTAGGTCGTGGAATACATTTCCCAAGGGCTGGGTGACCCCAGTATAGGCATCCAAGAAATTGCAACTCTTACTATGGGAAAAATCCACAAGGTACCCCTAATCTTGGGAAACCTCCACATCATTTTGGTCCTATTTTCACCTATCGGACTTCACAATGTAACCCAGAGTTCCCCAAAACTTGGCCGATCGTGTTAAACAACTGCTTGTAAGGATCACTTGATATTTGATGTAATTTGCACAGGCCGCATCTACTGTGCCTAATATCCCATACAGGGAGCCAAGTGCCCAGACCCCTTGGAGGATCTAGAAAAGCGGAACCCCTAATATGATACCACATGCTACTACAGGGTAATGTCTAGGAACCCTTAAACCCTAAGCCCTCAACCCTCAAACCCGAAACCCTACACCCTTCCTAGATCCTCTCAGGGGATCCTGGGTGATGCATGAACGCGGAACTACCTCGAGATTTCGTCAGAGGTTCGCCCCAAAACCTTGAAGGCAGGGATGCTAGGACGCACTCCTACATAGCTCTAGATAACCCCTATATAACCTTGTCTAAGCCTCTCTAAACCTATACAACCTATAAAGAGCTAATATAACCCTTCCTGTCCCTATAGAACCTCTAATGACCCTACAACACCCTATATCCACCTTTGTTCAAAGCTTGATGTCAAAATAATTTACACCTTCGTGGGTTTGCCAAAGTTTCAGGCACTTTTTGTGGGGTGCCCCTGTAATCAGGATGATAGTATGTGGGGATCTATATTGGGGTCCCCCTATTTGAGGAACCTACACTTTGGGCTAGTTGACAGCTTTGGAGCCTAGGGATTATTTGGCCTGGCGGACCGTATACGTTTGGTCTAGAAAAATCAGGTGGGACTTCAGAAGGCTAGAGGGTTCATGCTACATCAAGGTTTGGGTTAGTGAAATGGGGGACCCTAATATGGATCCTAAAATACTATAGTCCTTATTAGCGGGAACCCCGAAAAGGTATCACGAAGGCCATGACAGCTATCACACAAACTGCGCATCCAAACGACTTGCTGGGGGTTAGTAGGGGATCAGGGAATATATTATATAGGGGATACATAGGGGTTATATGGCTAACCACCGGTAAGGTGAAATCTGGCAAAACCTCACCCAAGGGGTCCAAGTACCCAACTATCATACACTTGCCCAAAGCCTGTACTACAATTCCTATTGCCCAAATCGCTTTGTCCATCGTATACTTGGACCCTTCTGGTCACACATCACGATAACTTGAACTTCTCTTTTTGCTGGGGGATCCCTAGGATCTCCAGTTCTGAGCAAAGGCCTTAGGGTCACACATCGCGATAACTTGAGCTTCTTTCTTCTGGGGTCCCTGGGGCCTCTGACTACAAACCAGGGCCCAGCCGCACGGAACTTATTCTGGGCTGGCGGATCAAGAGCGCCCAAGGAAGGATGGTTGGGGATGCAACTTTGTCTAAGTGTGTTTTTACCAATACGACTCCTCTTACACTTACTCTTCCTATTGCTGTTACTATTACTGGCAGGTACAAGTCTCCAAACTGAGATATCCAGCAAATTGCCTTGCTCCCCTCAGCCGACACAGACCCGAAACTGGATGGCCTACCTACCTGGGGATTTCCCAAGATTAAGCGTACCATTTTGGGGTCCCAAAAATAAGAATAATGATATATTGGGGTCTATGTTGGGGTCCCCCTATTTTGGGAAACTACCACCTGTATCCGGAGTATGAAGGAGCAGTGAGTAGTACAGCAAACTGATGACAGGATCTTGTTAAAGTTAAAGGACTCTTCCATTACTCGTGGCTTATCATGAGTGCCAGTACAAAGGCCTGTAAAACAAAACAACGAACGACCTCACGTTAAGATCGTAGCACGCAAAATGAAGCATCCCACACTAAGCCACGCTGCTCTTCCCAGGAGATACGCAGTGTTGCGCGCAGGCCATCCCCCTCTTTGGTGCCTCGAAAGGGGGATGATTGCTTTGGGTTTGGCGTGCAGTAACGGGGTGATTCTTGTTTGAAAGCCCCTGTATAATTACTACGGCCTCAGAAGTGGCTTTCCCGCCTGCAACTGCTCATACCCACGGGCTTGAGATACATCCAACTCTCTTCTGAAGTGTAAGTCGTTAGCTCCCAAAAGCCGCCTCCCAAAGCGCGCAATCTGAACCACTTACCTTCCACAGATTGAGGCAGGCAGGCGCCTTCCAGGGCCCAGAGGTATGTGAAGAAGTGGCCCGCCTCCACCTGTGAAGACCGGTTGCAAGTCTAGGATTGGGCTTTTGTTCAGCTTGGTGACTTTGCTGCAGCCTCCTCCCATCATGTTGCACACGTCCCCTTCAAGAATTCCTTGGACGAAGACCAGATCACAACCACTTCAAAGGCTACCAAAGGAAGTCTACTCTTTGGGGGTCTACATCACAATCTAGCGCAACGAAAAAGCAACAAAGGTCCTCACCAAGCCATTCTATGAGGAATCAGGAATGCATGCATACCTATAATGGATGCCAAAACAACAAAACACTGCGAGAATCAGCGAAAAACATTCAGGCGGACGCCTGCGCTGCCTGCTCTGAACCCTACTTAGTATGGCCCACGAATAACCCCATAATAACCCTACCGTAACCCATGCCAAGTAGATCTCCTAACTGACCCAAAACGCAAAACCCGAAAAGGGTAAAGGGTTTAGGGTTTATAAGGTTCAGGGGAACTTCAGGGTCCATAGACCATAGACCCTAGACCCTCCTCCACGCTGGCATCCTGGTAGTCGCTGCCACAGGCTTCCTCCACGCGAAGATATAGTCTCAAGGGTTTAGTAGGGTAGGTTTGGGCCCCATAAAAAGCAAGTCATATTGAATCTTTATGGCTTTATAGGAATTATATAGGGAACAAGTTAAGGGTAACAAGAAAGGACAAATGTTCCAACCTACCCCTGTTTAAAGTTTATGGTTTAGAGTTTCAGGTTCGAGGTTTGGGTAGAACCTGTATCTCTCTACCCAATGATCTGGCATAAGCCCATCCTGTTTTCGTGTTCCACCTTTTTGGCTCCCCACTGTGGCGCTTATAAAGGTTTAGGGTGTAATAAAGACAGGAGCACCGAGATCCCCTGGCTCGATTTTCTAACATCCTCGTCCGGAGGCTCTTGGTGTTCGTCATTGCAACTCGTGGTAATGTGTTGGAAGGTTTTGGCGACACGCGAGGGGGTATTGAAAGAATCTGCTAATGACAGCCGTGCAGGTTCGGAACTTTCCAGGCGTCATAGGTCTGCAATTCTACTAATCTAAACCCTAAACCCCTAAACCCTAAGAACAGAACGACCAGGGAGGCCGCCCAGAGCGGCGCAATAGCAGGCAGGTCAAGCACCCGTCGTCCCTCAACTTCGTGAAGCTCACAACCTAAAAGGGTCCAAGTAGACAACAATCATATACTTACCCGAAACCCGCACTACAACTGGTACCCCTCTTACCCAAAAGCCAAGTACCTACTTCTTGGGGTCTTCCACCCTCTGGAAATGTGCAGTCCACTTTGCCAGGGCGTGTGGTGCTGCAGACTGGAAACCTGCTGCCCATGTTCCTTTAAAACACAAAGGGAGGGGGACTCATGAAGCCGGGATTCTCTCAAAGCCTTGTTAAGAAGGTGTGCGTGAACTCGTGCATCCCTCCCATGACGCAGGAGGGGCACTGCTTTTCGCACGCGGTTCTTTGTTGAAGGAGGATGAGAGATGATCTGGGGACCAAGCTGATTGACTGGCATAAGCCCTGGCACTGCGCATGCGTGCCTTGACATCCCAGACATGAGAATTTCCGCGGCACGACAGAATTTCTAGCCCCCTGTGTTCTGGAAGATTGCCTCCTTGCATATGACCTCCTTGTAGCCCCCTTAATAACTCCTATAATACTCCCCTATATAATCTCCTATATAACCCATAAAGTGGGATAACTGTTCTGGTCTCCCCAAGAAGACACACCACATAATGGAGAAACAAATGGAAAAGACAATGGAAACTGAAATGGAAACTGGGGGAATGTAAGGATTTACGGAACTTATTAATGTAGATAACTAGAATAGGACTCTGAAATCCTTGCTGCACGTATGTTTGGGTTGTTAAGACAAGTTCAACAGGACTTTGGTGTATTTCTTACTGAAAAATTATAAGGGTGGTTAAGACATGACATTACCCTAAACCCTCAACCAACCCTAAACCCTGAACCCTAAACCCTAAACCAACCCTAAACCCTGAACCCTAACCCTAAACCAACCCTAAACCCTGAACCCTGATTTCCTAAACCGCATAGCAGCTTCAGCTTCGCGACTCCTTCAAGGCTGCGCGGATGGTGCTGAGATGGTCCAAGTTCACCTCCACTCTCACAGGAGACGCAGAGTGTAAATTTAGGGCTTAGGGGTTTGGGGTTTTGAGTGTGAATTTAGGGCTTGGGGTTCAGGATGTATAGGACTTAGGTGTTTTAGGGAATAGGGTCTACAGGCTTCGGAAATTTGGAGGTTTGCAGAAAGGCTTTGGGGTTAGCACTTAGGGTTTAAGGTGTGAAGGTTTGGGGTTTGGTGGTTTGGGCTTGTTCCCCGGTGCCCAGCTCACTCCAGCATGAAGAGACACAAAGATGATTGGGCATAAATGCAGTAAGCCCTGCAAGCAACACAGATCACCGTACAGAGTTTCCCAATAACTGGTACAACCCGAACAGGCGGAGAGGAGACGCCCATAAACCCTAAAGCCTAAATCCTCAACCCCTGAACCCTAAACCCAAAACCCTAAAACCCTGAACCTTCAAAACTAAACCCGAAATCCTAAATCCTCAACCTTAAGCCAACCCTAAATCCTAAGTCCGTTGTGGCTGGCGAGGTGCAAGCACATATCAGGGAAGTTATTTTGGGACTGCGGTTAATGAAGCCAAGCAAGATCAAATGTTCCTTGTAAATTGATATGGTAACTCAAGGATAACACGATTTTGCTTCATATACAACATAATCGAAGAAGTGCATAAAGCCTTGAATCCCAGAACTGCTGGTCTTTCTCGTAAACACAGCCAATGTGGCCAGTTCTTGTTTGAGGCTTGTTCAAGCCTAGCCCCACTCAATTCCATCCTGCAGCCCCACCGGAACAGCAAGCTCGACGCTCCACTAAACATGAGCTATAGTCTCTCCTTCCTAAAGGCGGTTATATGGGAAAATATGAAGGGGAGTATTATGGGGGTCATCAAGGGGGATACTAGGAGTTGATACTATAGCTCAGTATGACCTTTAAAATCATTCATAATTCTTTCTGCATTGATATCCCGAACCCCAAACGCAACTCTAGATTGGCCATATCTTAGTGGTATGTAATGCCGCCTGCTGCACACGAGTGTCCCAACATTGCAACACTTGACGTCTACTAATTACTACCATTACCACTAATGTCAGAGCCATAAGGCCCAAACCCTGAACCGTAAACCCTAAACCCAATACTATCAGAGCCATAAAGCCTTTGCCAAGCCACCGGGCCATGCTCGCCTATCAGCGCCACAGGGATCTTTGACCGCCCAGAGCAAAGCGCCGAGTAGTCTGGTCCTGGCTGGATGCCATAGGGATTACGGTTTAGGGTTGAGGGACACCTTGGAGAAAATGGAAAAGAACATGCAAAATGACATGGACACGGGATTTATGTAAAGGTTCATGGGAACGCAGGCAAGAGCCTGTTTGTTTGGAATAGGGTTTTGGGTGGTATGACTGCAATACAATAGATCTAACAAGGAGCCGAGGGTACTAGCATTGGGAATTTTCAGGCTTGTTCCGTAGCTGACAGACTGCTGAACTCTACACGGCTTAGGGTTAGGGTTGAGGTTTTCCTAGCGACAGGTAAAGGTTGGGTCTAGAGCACTCAGGTAAATCACTCCTTTTGTAGCCCTGTACATACTCTCAAACCACGATACCACCCTAAACCCTAAACCCTGAATACTACTCATGTTGCAGTCCCCAAGAAGAGACCCAAAATTTAGAACCGCGCACAATGGAGAAGAACGCTTGCTGAGTTTACTGGCCCTAAGAAGGGTAAATCTTGGTAGTATAATCGGATCCCATGCTATTTTCCATACACAGTGGGAACCCAGTGTAGATCCCCCAACACTTTCATCCTCATCATGGGGATCCCCCCCCCAAAAAGTGACCCCTAGTCTTGATATATATATATATATACACCCCAGGATGCCACTTAGCCATCGAGGGAACCTTGCCTGCGGCTTCCAGATCAACCAAACTTTTCGCATCCTGCGGGCAAAAGGGTTTTCGGGTTGAATTTAGGGTGTAGGGTCTTGAGCTTTGGGTTTATGAGTTTAGGAGGTTTAGGGTTTTGGGCCCCGTCTTGAGGTTCAAAAGCTCTGGATGTAAGGGTTCCGCATTTGGGAATACACGCCGGGAAAGGAGGACTGTATTCTTGAGATTCCTTCAATCAGAGCCCTTTTATGTCGTGGGTGTACAGGATAAGGCCTCATAGATAGCTATGAGCTATAGTCTAAGCCCCTTATAGCGGCTTATATAGGGAACTACTATAGGGGCTATAAGGTGGAATACCAGGAGTTTAGGCTATAGCCCATATGGGTAGGGATGTAACCTAGCATACGCATCTTTCAAGGTGCGTTTGGGTTCGGGTTTGGGATATCCGCGCTGATGTCTCTGCTTACAATACCCGGCGGCCGCAGGGTGCATGAATGCGCTTGTGCAGTATGAAGTCCGGCCCTTTTTTGGGTAACCTGCGGCTAGATTAAAACTTACATCCTGGTATCCCCCTTACTAAACCCTATAATACTCTCCTATATAATCCCCTATATAACCCTCCTTGAAGGAGTGTAGACTATGGCTCAGATAGTTACAGGCAGCAACACCTTGCAAGGGGCAGCTGGCCAATGAAGTCCTTCTGCTTTCCCACCGTTCAAAACCAGCAATTGATTTCATGCTATGCTGGGGCTCCCAGCACCTGAGAATTTTCTAGGGAGAGATGAATCGCGAGTGGCCATATGGGTTATTCTCAAAGTTATGGGTCTCTTTTGGTAATAGACTATATTACGGAACCTAATAATTAGGGGTACCACAATGGAACCCTAATTTCTAGCTGTCCCCTCAAGAGTCATCCTGGGAATCCCATTGCTTCGGGGTGTGCACTCTTTGCAAGGCAAACGTTTCGGGTTAAGGCAAAGGGCGTTCAATGGAGACCGACAAATTGAAAAGCCAGACCTACTTTATGGCGCCAGAAATTAGCTTGTCTGGGTCCATCTTCTGCTTCATCTAGACCCGCATGCTGTACCTGAAAATGCGTTTCCACACGTGTACTCCCCATCAACATTGCGCCAAGCGTATTTTTCTCGCCATGATAGTACGGCATTGGAGGTTGGTCATCCTCTACTGCCGGAACGGTATTGACCTTTTCGCCTGAAGGCACTCCAGCATGTCTTTCTACAAATCTTTCCAGAGATTCCCCTCTCCTCGTACCACGCCGTCAGCTTTGGAGGCGGAACAGGATGGTTCAGGCAGTAGTCCTGAAGAACAGGCACAAGGGTTTTGGGATTTGTTGGGTCCTTTTTTTTCAAATGCTTACACACCAGTGGACACGCCTGAAGCCTTGGGTACAAAGGTGGCGCTCAAATCTTGGTACTTGCCCCAATAACCGCCATATCATGTGTGTGAAGCAACATTCCTGCGCCTGCACCGTAACGCTCCTCGTACAACCTCGTAACCTATGCAAGTTTCCAAAAAGCGAGGCCCCCCTCATCTAACACCCCAACATGCAGTCCTTGATTTCAAGGACCGCTAGCAACCTGGATACCATTTGGAACCTCCCGAAAATCTTCGCTTCTCAAAGCTGTCCTCGTAGCGTGGGTAATACACCCCCCGCTCCGTGTTGAGGTTCACGGACTTAGAGCAACAGCTGCTGAGGCGCGGGCGACCGTTCTTTACTAAGACACCTGAATATCCTTGAACAGTATTATGTGGCGAGGTCCAAAAAAAAGGGTCCGTGTCAACTACAGATAGTGGTTAGAGCGGAATAGAACATCAGGGGCTCTACTGTCTGGATCCTGGCACAGTGTCGCAAAGCCCAAACCCCAACCCCTCAACTTGAGCATGAAGGACATGCTTCTTGATTGAAGGTTCGCTCCCCTCAGTAACTTAGTAACTGATTGTAACTGTGCCTATGGCTGTACCCATAATTGGGGTGGGCTAGACCTTCTTCACCTAAAAGTCCCAAGTCTGCAAACCTGTATTTGGGGTAGCCTACAGAAGTCCAGTTAGAGGGCTTATAAGTAGTGTTCAGTATCTAAGTCCCATGAACCCTACACCCTAATATGCCTCTAACCCCTTTAAAGGGACCCAGTTGTAAGTATTGCTTAAATCCTGTGAACCTTCAAGTAACTTCAAGCTAAGAGGCAATGTCAGTCGAGGTGAGACCCCAATGTGCCTGGAGCACCCGGGGTAAGTCCACAGGACATCTGAGTAGCGTTTTTCTTGGTGGTTGAACCTAGTAAGATACTATTCCTTATATACAATACTATACCCCAAAAGGAGGATATAATCTTACTCTATATTGGGTAACATAGTATCCCCAAACAACATACTACTCATCTGAGAAGGACAGCGCTGAAGGCATCACCCCGCACTGTTGGGCTCTACTACACCCCAAATCCCACGAAACAGGTAATGAATGCCGGTAATTCTTCAGCAGCGCGTCATACTGTGGCGGCTGCAAATTCACATCCATTTTTTCCGAGGTCAGTACAATATTTTGGTGGACCTGCACTAGAAAACTAGAAATGTGTTCCTCGCATCTTCCAGCCTCTACAAACCAACCAAGAAGCCAGTAAACCAGCTTGGCGACATCCGCATGCTACGCTGCGCCACGTTGAAGTTAACAAGTTTTGCACTGAAATCCACATCTTCATCTTGTCCCAAACCCCCGGGGCCTGGAGTCCACAAATAATACGTACATTGGGTTCTTAATTCTGCAAATGCTAAATACATTGGGCTATTTAGAGTTCTAGGGAAGACCCTTGCTGATTCTCCGGCTGGTTACGAGACTCTGTCGTCTCTGGCCAGGCGGGGTTTGAAAACATTGGGTTTAGGGTTTGGAATTGAAGAGCTGCAAAGCCCGCAAAACTCGCCAGAGTCCTGACTGAAGGTCCCTGCAAAGTTGAAGACCTGATCTCTACTCCAAATCCCGCTTTGCCAGGGAATGAAAGGACTGCACTTGTTTTGGTGGAGATCCTATCTTGCCGCCCGGCGTCCGATTCAGAATGGTCCAAAACGTAGTTTGGCACAGAGTAAATGTTGCCAAAAGCAGTGACCATTGCTTCCTTAATCTCTCGTCAGGCCAGACATTGTATAGATGCAACTTTAGAATAGTCAAGGAGAGGGAGAGAGAGAGAGAGAGAGAGAGAAGTTAGAGGGAGAATTTGAAGGGCAAACAGCGTACTCCTGCCCGTTCCCGACTTGATTCCATAGGCATCAGATTTCCATGGCTCCATCGCCTTCACTTGGTGTAGCTCTGAGGCCAAGCGTGCCGTAAATATGGGAAGCATCTGCCTGTATATTCCCTCTACCATTCAGTGGTACAGGAAGCAAGATCTTGGGCTCGCTGAGACAAGAACATCTCACGGGCTTGCGATCCCACATATTGGGATACATAGGGTCATATTTTGGGGTAATTTAGGAACTACTATAATACATTGGGGTAATATCGGGATAATGGAAAGGAAAATGGAAACTACACCGTTCAGATGACCACAGCAACAGAGCTGAGAGCGAGCAAGGCGCCCAATATTGCTTCAGGGTCTCCAGATCCAGTTGGGCGCGGACCTTGTTCCTCAGCTCAGTGATTTATGTTACACTCTGTTGATATCGAGACACTTAATATTTCTCGGCGGGGGGCTAACTCTGTGTCATGTTTTCATGTCCGGATCATCAATGCTGAAACTGATCTCTTGAGCCCTCAGAACCATGGCAGCCTTAGTCAGAACAGATTTTCAACTGTCGAGGCACCATCTTGTCGGGGAGTGCGGCTACTACCTACCAAGCAAGTTGCAACATTACAACGGAACGCCGAAGTCAAGTATGCAGGCTTCTGCACAAGAAATTGCATCCTGGGTCTTCCCACGTAGCCGGGTACCCTAACAGTCCTTTAGGACCCAAAGAAAGAGGGTTTAGGGTCTGGGGTTTAGAATTTGGTTTTATGGTTTTCTGTCAATAATCCGGTAGCTGCGCGCAAGCCGGCAAGCCAAGCTATAACCGAAGGGCGCGAGGAAAATCACGTACTGCACCAGCACGAAGCCGACGGGGCACACCAAGAATCCAGCAAACTCATCGGGGCCCCAGTTCCTGAGCAACAGCTGCACAAAACTTACCTTTGGGTCGCTAGGAATCCAAAGGCAAGAAAACAGTCAAGTATCGTCTACCAGGTGCCAGTGGCAACGACTCTTTTCTTGCGACCCTTGGCCTCCCGAAAGACCGAAAGTTCTGCATGCGACCTGCATTGCAACCGCTTTCAGGTCCGCCAGGTAGATGTAGAAGGGGCCCTCTTTGATCGGGACTTTTGCAAAGCCATCATGCGCGGGATTAGGTGGTCGACAGGAAGCCTATTCGATTTCGAAGGGGGCTATACAAGTGTAACAAACAGGAGTTGCAAACAATAATTTCAACACTACGTATAGATCCTAAAGTGCTGGGCAAGCGTCGGAGGCTCGTCGAACAAGTGGGAGAAGTGTGCCTCTTACAAATGCTGCGTGTTCAACTACTACTTCTCCTCCCGCTGCAATGTTCCTGGGACGATTTGTCCGTGCCGTTGGTACGTGGGTCCCCCTGTGAACGGGATCAGAATCTGTAGGTTCCCTTCAATGCTCTGGGTCACCGGTCAGAGAACCCCTGGTTACTGCCAACGCTCAGCTGTTGCGTGATTGCAGCATGTTTGCCACAATGGCCAAAGCACCCAGCTAGGCCACTGGATTCTTGTGCCCATGGCTTGGCTAGTAACGCATGCTCTGACTACGTGCGGATTAAGTATGGCAAATTTGGCTTGCGGACCCAAAGCCATGATGAGCCGTGCCTTCTGAAGCACGATGGGCATGTCGATCAGGTCCGTAATGCGCGTTTCAACTGGCGTGCCATTCCTCAGCACAGGACATGGCACAACCAAGCAAAAGCTACTTCTAGAGTATATACTGTAGTCTGGATCGTGATGCAACATTAGGGAAAATTTTGGGGTGGTAATTTTGTGGGGGGCTGATCATAAGCAAACCTGGGATAAGGCCTCCTTCATGACTGTGATACCGCCAACCCAGAACTCTGTACCCGGGTCCCACACTATCTGGGGATTCTGCGAGGACTTCTTGTGCTAAGGTCTAAGGCGGGTAGATTCTAGATCAAAATCAGTACAATATAGTGGTTTCCATTTTCTTTTCCATTATCCCTAGATAACCGCTATAACACCCCGTATTCTATCTACGTACTAAATGACGGTTGGGTGCCCCAAAGAGGTGGCCACGTCAAGGCAGCAGGGCCCCCTTGTTGGCTGGGTGGGCTCCAAAGTCTCCCGAAATCTACTTTCCAGACAACGTTCAGCCCTGGAAGCCCATAGGGTCATGGCTTTAGGACATGTCCAAAAAACACGGCGCCTACAGAAGGATGAGCTCGGACTTCAAAACCGAAGAAAAGGTTAGCTGGTCGACTTTACCTTTGCAGATGCCCTTAGCGATGCAAGATATCTCTTCATCTGCCCCTACTTGCTGTGTCTAAACAGCGTTCAGTAAGCAATTCACCAAATCACTCTCCAGCAGCCAAGGTTCGCAAAGTTCAAGCCAGGTACCACCTTGCATGCGGACATGTCACTTAGGATACGGGTCTGCGCAAGAGCAGCTTTACCCCTCCAGCCTAGACCCAACAACTTGGGCTTTAGGGTTTAGCGCGTAAATAGGGCTTGCAGAGGATTCGCCCTATCAATGCTGCTCGCTCTCCTCGTGAAGTATTCGTGGCTTCTACCCTGAAATCCTCGAACTCAGTCAACAGTTCCCTCCAACACACATCAGCAGAGTCGTGCCTTCTTAAAGAACCGGTTCAGCCGTGAGCACGTGCTGCTGCACGCAAAAACCCCCATCTGCATCTCAACATGGTGGTAGCTTTGAGACAAGGGCCCCAAAACTTTATGGCCCCATGTCTGTCCCTCGCCCCTACACCCTGAACCAACCTCTGCACAAATGGGTGCAGACAAGACGAGCTGTTATCATCAAGCTGCCATCACTACTCCGTGCACAGGGTCCAGTTGACGGAACAAGTTCTCCTCCCAAACGCTCCATGTAGGGCTTTAAAGAACAAGTAGAATACCCTATTATACTAGTCTCACTTTCCAGTATCCCGATATATTCTATAGTAGTTTCCATTTTCTTTGCTAGTATCCCTATACATACTATAGTAGTTTCCATTTTCTTGTCCAGTATCCCTATATAGCCAATATTACCCTAATATTGCCATGCCCAGCTTTGGATACCTAACTTCTACTGGCTTACTGGCTTAATGGCATCCTGAAGCGGTGGCTCTGTGTCTCACTGGGAATCAGGGTCGGGGTCACCGCACAATGAAGTAAACACACAAGCGGCTGGAGAAGCAATATGTGCAAGGATGGGCATTTGCTGGCATCTTCTCGTGGTTCTCTTAA
The DNA here is from genome assembly GCA_905231905.1 of Symbiodinium pilosum. Lineage (NCBI taxonomy): Eukaryota > Dinophyceae > Suessiales > Symbiodiniaceae > Symbiodinium > Symbiodinium pilosum. The sequence goes on along the minus strand of CAJNIZ010036136.1, from coordinate 34,982 downwards.
GCAACCTGCCCTGTCCTTTTAAAGGGGCCAGGCGACATTCTCACCCACTTCCCACACCTGCTTACACTTTCTTGCAAAAAACAGCAGGGACGGACCAACCTGGTAGTTCTCGTACTCTGTCCACTTCCTGCAGGCAAGCACAACCGGGAAGTTGTCTCAGCTACTACTCTCGAGACCTCAGAATCAAATCAAGGGAGCAATACTGGAGTTGTGAGGTCTCAGACTCCTTAACTCCCGCAACCGAGCCGCTGCACTGCAAGCTGCAGTGTGGTCTCGCCAAACACCTCAGCGGTACATCCTGCCTCTGCCTCATAGCCTGTGTGTGAGTCATCCAAAGGCTGCAGCACAGGAATCTTGGCTGCGGTAAGGATTGGAGCATCTCTCGCTGCCAGATTTTCGTATGCCACTGTGAAGCAACCCATGGAAAGTCTGAATCGGTAGGAAAAAATGCAGCGAGCCTCCGAGTTAGGGATGAACTAGAATCCTGACTTTGAAGCGGCTTCCTCTTAAATGAGGTCTCCTTTCTAGCTAGATCAAACCTCCTAATGCCTCAGGCAGATTTGGTAACGGCGCGAATGCAAATTCCTGGTAGTCCTGAGTCCTGCAAGGAAATGTCCTACAAGGGTTCAAGCTAGTTGCCACAGTCCATTCTCCACCAAAGACTTGGGAAACGACAACTCCCGACATTCCCATGATCACCCAATGCTAAGAAACGCGTTGGCTATGTTAGGATGTTGGAAAATCCTGTTGGACTGGGCCCTGGCAGACATTGAGCCTCAACCCCGAAGCATGCGTGTCTCCTGGGGGTCCAAGTATACAAATAATACCTACAAAGAGCCCTAAAGTTTGTCATTAGGCTATTTGGATCCCTATACTCCCTGAACCCAAAAACTCCTTACCCACATGACATTGGGCGATTTGGATTCCTAAGCCCTAAACCCTTTTCTAAACTCTAGAACCTACATTAGGCTGTTTGGATCCCTAAGCCCTGAACCCTGCCCCCTTTTTAAAAAAAACTATTACATGAATTAGGCTATTTGGATCCCTAAGCCCTATACCCTCTTCTAAACCCTACTACCTATCCATTAGGTTATTTGGATCCCTGAGCCCGAAACCCTAAACCCCAGGGAATCTCGAGCAGGCCCAAGGTTCGCCCTCCGTTCGAAGAGCTTCGCGAAAGACATGCCAAAAGCCAGGCTGCTCACCCGAGACCTCCTTGGAAGGGTTTAGGATTTATAGGGGTTGTATGCGGGAAATGGAAAAGAACGGGGAAGCTACTATTTAGGGTTTAGGGTTTATAGGGTTTGAAGCGTTTTCTTTCTTCAGGCTCCTTGTAAGCGTTTGTTTGAAGGTTAGGGGGATTTAGAATAACTGTCCGTAGCCTCAAATGAAAATGCCGCCCCGAAAAAGATTAGTCTCAAGAGTGCAGAGGTGCTGAAGAGTGTTGCATGTAACTCCATTTCACCCATGGTTTGTGGAGATAGCATGAGGTACAAACCCGTCAACTGAAGATACTTACAGATTCGGGAAATTCTGCAAGGCTTTCCTGGGATGGGCTTGCGAACTTCGTGTACTTAAGAGGTGCCATGATGTATACAGTATGAAGCGAGGGTTAGACAGGATGGAACGTAAGTTGCGAGGAAACCCTAAAGCCTTAACCCTGACAAAATGCATGTTACGAACCCTTCGGATTTGAGGCTTGCAATCTTGCCGAATCTTCATTCATCTGGATAGACACTGTAATTTAGAGTTTCGAGGGTGTACGGTGAGCGTCCACCAAATCTAATGCTCAAGAAGGCCACTTAGCCAAGGTTTCGGAACCTTGCCATTTGCCTCGCAGGATATTGAAGATAACTAGCAACCGTACAGCCCAGCAAGACCTGGCTTCAAGACGTCAAGACGGACTCTCATGCAAATGCTGCATGAACACTTGGAGAGGCACAGGGCTCTGTCAGCAAGCCGCCCTCAACCTTCAACAACCTTCCGGAGTCTCATGTCAGTTAGGTGAGTAACCCAGTAACCTAGCAGGTTAAGGTCGTGGTTGCCAAGTTGCGCAGTCCAGGAAAGCTGCAGCTCGCCTGTCGTAAGATGTTTGCTATTCAAAAATCTCTGGACGCTTGGATGAGCTCAAGGACCTCATGCACGGACAAACAGGAGCTTGGTCCAGGAAAATGGTAGTTTCCTAAAATTAGGGGACCCCAGTATAGACCTCAATATACTATGATCCTTATTATGGGGACCCCCAAAAAGGCACCCCTAATTTTGGGGAACCCCTAAATACCCACTTGTTCACACAAGCTCTTCCTCCATGGCTGGGATGGAAAAGGTTTCTGTGGAAAGTTGCACCAAGGCCCACCCAACCCCAATTCAACCTCCTTGAGATTCAGAGCAACGACAACGCTCAAGGGATGTGAGGCTGCGCTGAGGTGAGTTGAGGGACAAGTCTGCACGAGCTTAGAACTATGGCTTAGGGCCTTGGTCCGCAAGATTTAGAACCTCAAAAGCGCTCCCCCAAAATCTCTTCGCAGTCCTTTCAGTGTCTTAGCTTAAAGTCTTAAAGACCCAAGCCAGGAACCCTAAACTCGAAACCCAAATCCCAAACCCTCAGCACACAGCCCCAAAGGCCTCACCCCAAACCCGAACCATGAAAGCCCTCCAAACCCGCTTTGCAGTCCCAGGGTCTCAGGCGCAGGAGGATCCGCATCCTCCGGATGTTTTGCCACACTTTTCTGGCAAACCACTCCGTCATTGTAAAGGGACTCTACTGGGAACCCCAAACTGGGAACCCCAAGAATATAGTAGGTATATAATAGGAATATACCTACCAGTGTCCTTATATTCCATTATATTCCTGCTATATTCTTTGGGTTCCCAGTTTGGGGTTCCCAGTAGGGTCGCTTTACATTCCTAAAGCCTGTAGTATAGGGGCCTATATAATTACCAATAGCATTTTGAGGTCCATTTGAGGTACCATATACTATAATTACACAAGGAATATGGAACCACACCATCGGTAATTATTCAGGCCCTTATAGTAGTATTGAAGTCCATGTTCGGACTGTCTTCTGCACAAGAAAACTTTCCAAGCCTGAATAAGTCACTTTGGGGATTGTTTACCACAAAATTCACAGCTTGCTCGACTGTTGCAGCGTGCGAAGATGGTAATGGTTGTGGGGCTTAGTAGGGACTACGGGAATCTATTATATTGGGATTATATTCCCCTATTCCTTACTAACTGCCAGCAAGAGCATGGTAATGGTGGTGGGGGGGGGGTCTTTGAGGGAAGCTTAGGCTGGCTGAAGTACAACAATCCCGAAGCCTGAGAAGGAGGGCAGGCACTCTGCATGCAAAAGGCATGCGAATGATGGATTCTCATATATATGCATATATATATATAGGGTTTAGGGTTTAGGTGGGGTGTACAAAGTCCAGATTCAAAAGCAGAGGCGCCCACCACTATGCGCATTGAATTTGACACGTAGCCTCCTGTGGCATATTTGCTCAGCCTAGCAAGCTGCACGGCCAATTACTAGCCAGGACTCAGACAGGCCTGAAAGTACTGCAGTTCCTATACTGTGAAGATACTAAATTTGAAACATTATGATATGATTAGAGGGGAAGAGGAGGCAGTTTAAGGGGAAAATAACAACGTACCCTCTGCCTCTCGACGTTTAGGAGGTTCGCCCAACGCATTATTGCACGTCCGAAACACTCACTGACGTGACTTACACGGTACTGCAAGATGACCCTTGTGATCATAACCGTCGAGTATACGACCCTACCCCCCAACCCCTGTTGTCCTTGAGCCAGGACTCTTCCTCCCCAGTTGTGCCTGAAGGATACACCCCACATGAAGCTCCATAGAGCGTAAAAAACTTACAGCTTCTAATAGGGGAATTCTTGGGGACTATTGCAGGAGATTACATGGGGGATTGTCAAAATTATGGTCCTTTTTGGGTCCCTACTATAATACGGGGCCTAATGCGGGGCCTAATTTAGGGGACCCAAAAAGGGACCACAATTTTGACAACAGTTCTTACTTCAAAGAGGGGATTTGGGGCAAGGAATCTAGGGACCATTGCAGGAGACTCTCTAAACTGGCTTACACAGTGCAAGGCCAAAGTTTGGCTTCAGCTTTTCTTGCTGGGTAAGTTCGTAGGGTTTATAGTCCCCCTTAAGTAGATAGAGTATGGGGGATATGGGGATCTTATGTGATATACCCTAAGCCATCTTCTATCTATTTGAGGTGGACTATAGGGTTTAGGGCACTGTAGTAGCCCCATGTCGCCCTCAATAACATAATGGTTTCCGCTTTCCTGTGATATCCTTCCTTGGAGCCCCAAAGTCTAGTGTAGACCCCTTTTTACTAAACCCCCTCCCCTGAATAGGGACTATAACAGGGATCCTACTATACAGCCCCTTAAACGGAGGGAGGGGCTTGTTAATCAGGAGTCTACATTATACCTCTAAACCTTAAACCCTCTAAACCTTAAACCCTAAATAGTCGTTTCCATTTTCTTTTCAATTATCCCTATATAATCCCCATATCCCCCCTATATTACTTTCACTATCCGCCTTGTTGCTGCAGCAATTTCACCTTGCTGGCTGTCAGAAGGGAATGGCGGAATGGACCCCTCACTTAGTAGAGCCCCTACACAACTGCCAATAATGTGGTGGTCTCCGCTTTCTTGTCCATTTTCCGCTTATAACCCCTATATAACCCATATATATATATACATATATATAGCCCCTATATGACATCCATATATACCCTATTATGCTATAGTAGTTCCATCTCCCTTTCCATTCCTTCAGTCCCGTAACCGCTCACATGCCTTGAGTTAACCAGCAAGTTGCGCTCGGCACGGGAACCGAGCACGAAGAGCCTCGAAGCGACGACACCGGCATGGAAACCGACCTTACAAGGCAAGATCTGCCAAAAACACATATGGGTGGTTGTCAAAAATGGGGTCCCTTTTTGGGTCCCTATTATAATACGGCACCTAATATTCAGGGTACCCAAAAAAGGGACCATAATTTTGACAACCACCCATATCATCAAGAACGATCGTAAAAGCAATGATACTATCAACAGTATTGATAATCTTGCCATGCGATGGGCACCTGGGATCTTTTATGGGTGCTTGGCAGGCATAGGTACTTGTGAATAAATCCAGGCATGCCCACGCCAGCTGGACTTCTACAAGTGAGTACTTAACAACCAGGCGCAGGGGCTCGTCAAATATGTAGTTTTGACTGGCCCTGAAGCTCCAGCCAGAGTGCCAAACTGGACACACAATCCATTGCACTGAGCTTTCCGCTGAACATGTCCAACATGTTGCCAGGAGCATGGCAAACAGTGGCAATCGTAGTTGTGCAACTCCGCAAGTGAAGGTCAGACTCTTGCGAAGTAAGAGTGCGGAAAGCTGGCTACTTTGCAAAGCAAGGTAACCCCTGTGGGGCCTTAGAGCCCGAGAAATCCGAATGCTGCAACGGGAGATTCACATGAATAGCTCCAGTCGGATCGCTTCAGAAAGATTGCACGCTGCTGGTTGGCATGATTGGTGGCCCGTGCCTTGCTGCGCACACAAAGCCGGAATGGCTGCGGATTGAGACGTCAATAAGAAAGAGCTGCTTCCATGGCTCACTTGCAAGCGCTGATGTTGGAAGTTCTGAAACATCAGGGTTCCCTTCTTGCCTTCAAATAGTCAAGGATCCTCTCAAGCCTTATGCGACCCCGAATAATTAGGAGACTTGAGCAGGTCCGGGAGAAGGGGAGGCCCCAGGATGGGTCCGCAGTAATGATGGTTTAAACTGAAAGGTAAGCAACTAACACAGGAGCCGATGCAAGTGAACACAAGGAAGTATTCAGGCATAGTATACTACGGTAGCTGCGGTAGCTCCAAGCACCCCAGCCATACATCAAACTTGCACGAGCATGTGGGAGCCCGGCGCCACTCCGCACGCTTCGCTAACTCCCCCTGACAAAGTGCAGATTCGCTTTCGAAACCTTCAAAAAACATCCAAAAAGCAGGTCCGTGTCTAGATCCTTGTTGAAAATGCATCTTCCTTTCCCTAGATTGAAGCACAAGAAGGAGGATTTTTGATGGCTTCAAGGTCTCCTAAGCATGTGAGTTTCAGCTCTGTATAGGTTTTGACTGATCTAAGCCTCGTGAATCCAAAAAGCCTTTCAAAACGATCAACGGACCGATACTTGCAGTAGATTCCGTAGGCCCTGAAGCCAGGTCCTGAACTCTCAAACATGCTAGAACCATTTCAACCAATGGTAAAAAGCCGAGCAAACCCCTAAATAACCCTAGCTGGTAGCTTCCACGTTACTGAAATAAAGTTCCCTAAGCCAGAAGCCCTATGTATCCCCGCAAGAGTAACCTTCTTTAGGTCACTAATTCCAAGGTTCTCACCTCACCATGGGCCGAGCAAGTTGGGCGCCTACCGACCGTTCAGTGGGCTTGTACGTGTTTTTGGGTATGTAGTAGGTATATGAAGAACATACGATAAAGGGATCATACTTTGGGCCCATAGCGCGAAGCAGACCTATGCTATTTAAGTTTCCTGAAATTCTGATAAACATTATCATTTCAGCTGGTTCTTAGAATTACAGGTAACCGAGCCTACAACTCATTTTCAGGGAACTTTTCGCCCTAGAACCCTCAACCCTCACCACTAAACCCAAAGACGACCTGAGCAGCTGCCGTGTTGGCGAAATAGGCTGCCTGCAGCCGGCAAAGTGACAGCAGGCCAGGCCCCAGGTTACCCGAACTTCCCACACTTGTAGGCTTGGAACGCAGTTTACGGTCCCAAAAGGTACACAATGAATATTAAAGTTCATCATCTACTTACTACTTCGCACTGATTCTCTTGAAGGAATATAGTCTGTCGGGAATATAAAGAGATCACTTTCCAGTATGTTCCCTACTGACCACCAGTAAGCTATAGGTAGCAAAGGCGTGGTAGAGCTGTGGGGTCTCCCTAAGTAGTGTGGGCTAAGGAATGCTGTGTGCATTAGGCTGGGCCCCCGCCCACTAGTAGTGACCACAACGGATAATGTTCAGAGTTTAGGGTCCCTCTATATTCCTAATATACTTGCTTAACCCAATGTAAGCATGTATGCATTTACGAGAACACCAACAATTCAGGCATGCCTCATTCAGAACATGAGCCGAACTAATAGCAACAATAATGATGAGAATAAAAGAAATGGTATAATGACAATAATAACAAAATCATGTTAAACATAACAGTAATATTAACAGTAGGAATAGTAATAATATTCATCAGAAAATCAGCTGAGCCTGCTGTTCAAGTTGCTGCTTCTGCTGGATCTGGTCGCCCTGCATGCTCTCCTGGTCAGGCGCGTCACGAGCGTTCAAGCAACAAGTGTATTGCACAGGGGTTTAGGGTTATAGGGGTTATGTAAGGATATTGGAAAATAGAAAACATTAGCTAGGGTTTAGGGTTTGCCAGCGGTCAAGCTGCTGAAGCTACCATGGGAGCTGATTCCGGGCGAAGTGCAAAGCCTGTTGCAAAAAGGACTGTTGTGACACGGGCAGGCATACTTCTAACGTCGCTGAAGCCCGATTTTGAAACATCGCACTTGGACCCTGCACACCACTTGCACAACATGTCAATGCGGTAGAAAGAACATGGGATCATGGGGCTTGTGCGCTAAGTACAACGTACAGGCAGAGCCAAATTGAGTCGTTTTCATGTGCTCGAATTGGCTCAAGTACGCCTATAACCCCTAAACCCCATAAACCCCATAAACCCCAAACCGCAAACCGTAATTCAACTTCAGCTGCTCTTTGCGCATGCCTCGCAGTGCTGACTGGCATTCAAGATGCGGGTGGCCGCTGGGGAACGGCTGGCACGTCCGTAGAAGAGTTTAGGGTTTGGGATTTAGGGATTAGGGTTTAGAATGTTGCCAACATGATGCCACACCAGTGCTCACTAGTAATTAGCTTGAGTCGATCCTCTACCACGCCAAGCATGAAGAGGCAATGGCGCTGGCCCCGCAAAAATAGGAACTGTAGTGAAAGAATCCTCGGTACTGCTGATACCAAAATGCTGCAGGACCTATACTCCATATACTAGAAGACCGAAACTTCCCAATGCATGAAATATTCAGGACCATGCAAGAAACCCCCAGTGCTGTTGCTAAGGTCCGAGCTCGCCCGCTCTCCGCCTGCCGTAGCCTGGATGTGAGCTCGGCCACCTGCGCCTGCGAAATGTCAGCCATCGTTGCAGGCAACAACTCCACTATGGGCTATTAGACCCTAAAATTCCCTATTAGGATCCTATTAAGGGTAGATTCAGGTACCCTTAAGGTCTAATAGCCCATAGTGGCTTGCAAACCATAAGCCCAAAAACATACTTTACAACCCAAGTTTCATCCAATGTCCTGCATTACCCATGCCCCTGGTAGGAAACTTGACACAGAATCAAACACCGAACCCCTCGAACCTGCAAGCGGCGCTCGCTGTCACTGGCTGCTCGGCCCGCTGCATCCTGATAAGGAAGGCCGCTGGGACAAGGTGATTTTGTAGCGATACCCTGAGGGTCCAAGTGCCCAATAATTAGATACTTGGGGTTTGGGTAATAGTCATTATAATAAGGTTTTGGGTAAGTATGTAATGATTAGGTATTTGGACCCTTAGGGGAAATCAGCAAGGAGCAACGACGTCCGGGCCAAATCCAGCACTCCTGGAGCCGATCGGAATATGCTGACCAACCCTAAACCCTAAACCCTAAACCCTAGGTCGGGGGGTCATGTTGCTTCAGCATGACGAGACATCTGCAGTAGAGTGCCAGGCTCCAGCCCTTACCTCTAAATCTTTGACCTGAAAAGGCTACGCCTTCAAAATCTCAAGCTCTCTTGGGAATTTTGCAGAAGTACTGCGTCCCCAGAAGCATTCGCCGCTTTTTCATGACCCCGAACGGAACCATCATTTCCAGATATCCCTAAACCCTTAATCCCCTACACAATACCCTCATCTCTAGCTTGAAGCCGGAAACATTAGACGCCCCGCCTGCAACCCCGACTTGGAAACGTTAAACCCTTAAACCAGACATCTTGAAGACAGTTCCAGGGTATACATTGGGGCTATATGGGGTTATGCGGGGTTAATAGGGTGTCGGGTAATCACAAGCGAATTACGACGGGTTATGCGGAGTAAATAGGGTTTGAAGCAATCATAGCCCAATTCTGACGGGTTACAGGTGGTAAACAAGGTTTGAGGCAATCATAACCCAAGTCTCACCCAGGCATGACTTGTAACCCTAAACACTAAACCCCTTTTTGCTGCTGGACTTGTTCAGGCGCCAGAACGCTGGCTCAAGCATCCCTAAAGCATAAACCCCCAAACTAACCATAATATAACCTCGTTTCAACCTTAAAGATTCCCTGCCTGAACGGCCTGGGCCGCCTGGACAGCCTCTTCGCAGGAGCGATTGGCCTTCATTTGAGCAAAAGTCTAGACTCCTTAAAGGGGGTTATAAAGGGGACTGTATAGGGTTGAGGGTTTAGGGTCTAAACTCCGTAAAGGGGATTATGTAGGGGACTATTGTAGGGGCTATTGAAGGGGCATGCTAGGAGCTTTTAAACTATAGCTCATTTGGGTTTAGGGTTTTAACCTTTAACCGCAAATACCTACAGATTTATAGCTTATACCCACTAATTAGGGGATAGTTTCCTCTAAGCTAGAGTAATTGGGGTTACGGGTACGGTTTAGGGTTATGATGCCCTCCCTCCTCCAACAAACATGGAGTCCGACCTCCCAAGAAACACAGGCTGGGCTGCACTCACCAAAGAAACATGGCATTGGAATCATCATCATCGTCGTCATCATCCTCGCCATCCTCATCACCATCATCATCAGCATCAGCATCAGCATCATCATCATCATCGCTGTCGTCGCTGTCATTGCCATTGTCACCCCTAAGCAATAGCAGCTTGGCGCTGGAGCTCCGAGACCGTATCTACTGATCTCCAACCTTGTAAGCACGCTGCCCCTATAATGTAAAATCAAATGGAAAATTAAATGGAAGCTGTGTGTATCTAAAGATTTCAGGAACTTTAACTAAGTTACCATAATGGGTATGTCTCACCCCAGGTGGCCTTCATCTTGTGTTGGACGCTGTGCCGAACGCTTATTTCTTCATGGAGCAAAGTTCGCAGCTCGAGCCACATGCCTATGCTTCAGCTAACAGTTCGTTCTACATGCTGACCCCAAACCCCTAAACCTTCAACACCCCAAAACCATTTACCCTTCCAGCCCAAACCTACCACCTTACACCCTGAATCCGATTGTCCGAGACTGCATAAGGCTTGAACCCTAACCCCAAACAGTCCAAACCAGAGTCAGCGGTCTCCTCCTCAGCGGATTGCAGCCGCTGATGCAGCTTGGCCACTTCCACCTGATTGCGGCTACTCCCCTCCCAATACTAAAACGCCGGCCCCGAGGATATCCTAAATGTTCCCAATATGGTACCAGAGTATATAGTCCCCCTTAAGTAAATAGAATATGGCTTTGGGTATATTATATTAAGATCCCCGTATAGCGCATATTCTATTTACTTAAGGGGGGCCATAATGGCGGTGTGAATATCATGGAATATGCATGAAGGGCGGGGTGGAGGGTCTAAAAAAGGAAGGGGATGGGTACATTCTCTCTTCTGCTTGGTACTCAGTTATGAGTAGAGACTATAGGCTGTGAAGCCACCGCTGGCAAAACAAACATATGCACTTTTCAGGTACGTACAGTGCATCATTGGATGGATTAATGGGGCAAACTGTGCACATCTACCAAGCCCTATACCTTGGACCCTAAGCGCTAAAACCTATAAACCCTATAGGCCCTCCTGGAGTCTTCCTAAACCCTAAACCCGAACCAAGGCAGAAATAAGCATTCCTAGAGGTTTGTGGACCTTGGGCCAGAGGCCCAGGAAAGAGTTGGCTGGAGCTCCAGCATTGAACAGGACCCTTAGACCCTAAAGCCCTCTCTCCCTTAACTGAGTGAGCCCGGGGAAGTCGAACAGGGCGAACGCGCCGAAGCCGGCAGGCAAGGCAGCTCTGGAAATCGTTCTTTTCACGGTGGCCTCTCAGGCCCCCCTTAGCGGAGCCCGAGAAGGCCAGAAAGCTCCACGCTTTTCTCACGAGCGCAGATTATGCCAGCTGTCTTTCCATACAGAATCGATGCACAGAGTGCGTCTACAGTAAGGGGAGCCGTCTTTTGATTGTCTAGACCAGGCGGGTGCCCGGGCAAGCCAGACGGGTGCAAAGTACAAATAAGAAGACAGGAGCGCGATCACAGTTCGAAAAAACCCTAAACCCGTAAAGGTTGAGGCAAGGGTGGAGCGACAGCAGGGGTGGGCTCATGCAGGTCAGGGTGCGCGCCTGGGTGCTCCAGCACCACCGCACCCCCTCACTGAGACAAACCCTGAACCCTAAACCCGGAAACCCTGTTGCTGGCCTGGATCCACAATCATAAGCCCCCAAATTGCCTTTTTGAATAGATGTGTCGATCTATAGGATGCTACTGCTAAAGCAATTCGCAAAGCTTCATTGAATTCTGTTGCTTCAGCCAGTAGAGAGCGCTGAAAACTGCAAATATGCTATTGCTACAACAAATAAAGAGGCTTGACAGCTCTTGTTAAAGCAATAGGAGCAACCTGAGGCTGTTGCTTGAGCAGTTAATGTTGGCTTCAAATTCGTAAATGGGGTCGTATTAGAGCGAACTTCTAGTTGAGCGGATTAAAAAAGTATGGAATAAAGCGACCTTTTCGCTAAATTGAGAACCGGAATTGATCGCGGCCAATGGAAATTTATTCGACAGGGCCCGAGACCCCACCGAAACACCGGACTATTCAGTTCATTTACTTGTTGTGTGGGTGGGGGGAAGAAGAAGCTTATTAATCAGAACCCAGGGTTGCAAAGTGCTGAGAGCTCCAAAAATGACAAGTGTTTAGAGGGTTATATAGCGATTATGGAAAAGAACATGGAAACTACTGTAATATGTTAGGGTATATGTTGGGGTTATAGTCGCCCTTAAGTAGATAGAATATGCTAAAGCAACCAGAGGGGCCTGAAGGCCTAAGGGCTCTGCGTCGTTTATTGTGGGGCGACGCTCCAACACAGATTGTTCAATGGGTGGGTGACTGTTGCGAGGTCACCATTACGAAGGGAGGACAAGGGCTTTGGGGACACTAGGTCGCTTAGTGCTTTTGATATAGCCCGCCTTAAGTAGATAGAATACGGCTTTGGGTATGTTACAATAAGATCCCCATATACCCCATATTCTATCTACTTAAGGGCGACTATAACCCCAATATATACCCTAACATATTACAGTAGTTTCCATGTTCTTTTTCCATTATCCCTATATAACCCTATAAAACCCAATATACTATGATAGTAGTTTCCATTTTCTTTTCCATTATCCCCATATACCCAAATATTACTCCAATATACTATTATAATAGTTCCTTTTTCTTTTCCATTATCCCAATATAACCCCAATACATACCTCATGTTCCCTATACAACGCCTATAGGTTCCATGTTCTCTTCCATCATCTGTATATAACCCCTATCAAGCCTAATATCTGCTGTGATGGAGGAGCCTGCGCCGCGTGTGCCAGCGAGCGCTCGTGCGACACCTGCTCCATCTTTTGCAACATGTGCCATAATCTGCACTCCTAGTACCCCCCCCCCTTATAACCCCTATACTACTTCCCTATATAGACCCCTTTAAGGAGTTTAGACAACAGGTCACATGCTTCATGGCGTCTGTGTGAAGTGAGGGCTCGGGATTCTGTCCGTCTTGTGGACTTGTGTTTTGTCTGAGGGTTGATGACGTCAAGTGTCAAGGATCACTAAACATGCCCGGCAATGTGAACCCAAAGTAGAACCTGCACCAAAAGTCATTTGCAAAGGTATCTCTTATGATTGAAGCAACGACTTGGACTGCCTCATGATCCAATCACAACTAATTATAAGCAACGATGTCAATGCTGGTCCTCTCGTAGCCGAAGAAGTCATAAGACAAAAAGTTTGCTGCTGCTTAAGGATGAAGGGCGAGTGGGGGAGTGGAATCCCTTCATCACCCCCATAAATATACGCACCCTGATATACCAACTATAACCACGCCCCACTTACCCTCAATCACAAATGCGTTTGGAAAGCTTCAGCTGTGCCAGCAGACTAGCCTGACCGTTGGCCGTGTCCAAACACTGCTGCAGGCGATCCACCTGATCAGGCATCCGCGTTGCATATGTAGATGTCTGAGTCATTACCAACGCTATTCCTTCACATTCCTCATTACAATATACTCTTTACGCCGCTCTCAGAATATGCCAGCACGATGGTACCAGGATGCGGTCTGAAACAAGTGTTCAGTGCTCTAACTCTCATCCCGTGCAAACTTGATCATTGCTAGACTCTGAAGCCTCATGTGGGGGACAAAATTGTCAATTCCAGCTCGCTACACCCGCAACACGTGTGTGTTGACCTGCACGCCCGACATCATATCCTTCCTGGCGCAAATTGAACCTAGACCTCACCCAAGCGGAATATGCCTCGCGGGATTCTGCACTCAACTTTGCCCGCAACTCAGCGAGCTCTGCCTGCAATGAATGGAAGGTTTGCCTCTGGAATGTTCATGGAGCTTTTGGTATCTGCTATTGTTGCTGGCTAAGCCAGCGTCTGACCTCCGCAAGGTTTGCGGTGTCATAGTTGTACAACCCTTGACCCTTCAGGTAAATAGTTTCGAAGTCGTACTCTCGGGGGTATATTCTGACATTTAGGGATGATGGAGAGGCTGTAGGCTATTTCTCCATATGTATGGTTTGTTTTCAGGCCTGCGTAGGAATATACGAGCACAACGGGGGGGGCGGGGGCGGGGCAGGCTCTCAGGGCTTGGTGGTTCCCAGCTGGCCTAGACATGGGGTACCAAGGATTGGGACCTCACGACCCTAAACCCTAACCCTACATGCACACAGGCATGTTCAAATAGGTCTGTCAATACTTTCTCAGACCCAACTCGTCGATGAGTCTAGGTTGGGTCCTGCCCCCACCCGTTAATAGTCTATAGTAGGGGTCATATTAAGGGCTCTAAATAACTATATTTTGAAAATAACCAACTGTCAATGAGTGGGGGCAGCATGCAAAGTTGTTTTCTGTGAATTCTCTTGACAGGCTTGCCCAGAGAACGAGATGTGGAATGTTTTGCCGAAGGATGCCAGAGGCTCAGCCTCTGAGGGTCCAGCCATTCCAGCTCCCTACGACTTCCTGAACCCAAAGATTCTGATGAGCTTATCTGCGGGCCACCCTGCTCAATTCCTAGATTGCAACTATACATGGGCCTGCCTGGTCTCAATCATCTCTCAGTGCAACATAAAAATCTAAACTACAACGAAACACGTCCCAACATACGTGGGAACTTCCACTCACAATTCTACCTAGACCCTCCTCCTACCCTCTATTCGGGCCTAAGTACCCATTATTAGGGACCATGTATCCCCAATTAAGGGTACAAGGAAGGTCCTGGTACATACACCATGAATGAACGACCTCAACTCAGGGCCCAACCCTCCAACGCTGACTCTTCGGGCTTGTGCAGTACTGTATCCATTAAGAGGACCCCCCACCGTGTAATAGTGATAGAATAGCAATATAAGAGGACCCCAATATAATCCCTATTATCCCTTATAGTGACTATTACTGGAGGGGGGGGTCCACCTAATGTATCCATTTTAGAGCCGTCCTGCTGCGCTCGATTCATCTCCACTTCTACCTGGCAATGGAATGCTTCAAGCATGAGAGCCAGCATCGCCTTTTCACAGGATGCATCATCAATACACGGGGGCCTCCCTTTGGGGCTTGCGAATATGGTCGGTTTTTACGCAAGAAGATTTCCAACAAGTGTCTCAATACTGGGGGTCTCTTCTTGCGCATGATGTAGGGAGAAAAGAAGACTTGCGTTGAATTTTCGTTGAGATTATGCACGAAGTGTTTCAAGGTCCCAGATTGAGAGGCACATCCAAGAAGCCCCTGCATTTGGGCAGACTCAGTTTTCCGAACTTCTGAGGCCCTAAAACCCGTGCGAAGAGCAGAGCAATCCCCATGAACACCTGCAGGCGTGTGGAAGACCGCGGACGCCGCAACGATCGGCTCGGGAGGCCTGCGAGGCATCCCAAGATGGGTCTCATGGTTTAGGCTTTACAGGGATTATCTGGGGGTCCTCTTCGTGGAAAAACTGTGAAAGAAACTTGGATATGTGAATGTGACTAGTCTGGGATATCAGTCTTGAGACCTTGAACTTTGCCATGTACCCCCTGCTGCGTCTCAAAGGATAGCTGAAAGCCAAGGCCAGATGCAAACAAGCGTCTGCATGATGAGCAGATTGCAAACGCACGCCCCTTTGCTACAAATCTTCATGCAGCCAATGGATAACTGACGGGCAGGATTCTCTTACTTGAAGGCACCCTGGCCTCAAGTAGGTACTATATTGTATGAGCTACAGTCAATATTTCCCAGATAATTAATGGACATGGGCTCCTAATTAACTAGGGACCATGTTAAAGACTATACTAAACCATGTCCACTATTAAGGGTCCTTCAATGAGGCTAATATTGACAGTAGCTCATACCTCCCAAGCACGCCCATTCTAATCCTCCTTGTTTGCAACCGGGCTGAGCATGTTGCCGGGCGACAGTCTAACCCTCCTGCAACCAAATATGGAAGTTTCCCTAAATTACTGTTCCCAAAATGGGGGAAACTTATATAGGGCCCCGTATTATAATGGGAACGCAAATATAGGACCCCGGATTATAGGGAATTTAGACCAATACCCAAATATAGGTAGGTTCCCAAGCCCATCTGTTATACGCGGTTAAGGATGTTATGCGAGTAGTCCCTGCAGAGGTTATGTAGAGATTATCTTGACAGACTCCTATGTCATGTTGTGTGAACCTATGAAAAACCCTTCAAGTCTGGGCTCCCCGCCATCTATGCCAGGGATGCTACTGCCGGCACCTCGAAGAAAGGACGCATTTCCCAGCCCTTCTTTTGATGGGATCCTCGTATATTTCTTGCACTGTAAGCTCTTATACTCCCACCCACGCTTACTCCCCCTCCCCAAATATGTAAACCTCAAATCAGCTCTAATCAGGGCTCAGTAAGGCGTCATTTGGGGATGGGGAGTGAGGGGAGGGGGGTGCAGTACAGGATTTGTTTGCCTTTGCAATGACCTCTCAAACCTCCATGTCAGAATTGAGCACCTCCTGGCACGACTACAGACAGATTTTGTCCAACCCTATTGAACCCTAAACCCTAAAACCCTAAACCCTAAACCCCAGCAGGGGCTCCCAAGGGATTTCCAAAAATTGCCGGTACACACGAGACAAGAGATTGCCACTTCTGAAAGGGCCCATGTAGCGTACGTACATACATACCCAGACCCCTGGGAGGATCTAACAAATAGATCCCCTATATAAGGCCATAATAATTCTGATATAATTCCCCGTAGTCTTCTAGGGGATCCAATTTGTAGATCCATTTGGGGGTTTGGGCACATATACGTATATGATATACTGGGAACCAAGATGGTTAGAGAGGAGCCCCATGTGACCCAAAGCATAAACTACATCAGATCTACACGGACCCTTTGGGCTTTTAGGAAGAGCGCCAAACCCTCAATGCCAAAAGCCACGCCATCACAACAGGCCTGACTTTTGTGACCCCAATGTTTCAAACTCAAACCTTGAGTACCTAATCCCTATTTAAAACGCAAACCCTGTTCAAAACCTGATTGAACCTTAAACCCGAACTTTTCTGTTCAACCCTGGAAGCAGTTGTGGTCCCAGCAAATCACTAGGACATGGTAAGCAGAAAGCTTCAAGTGGGAGTATCTCAACAGACACTACACAACCCTGAAAACAACTGCAGACTCCCGTGAAGAATGACAATATCCACGTATCCCGAGGGTCTTCCCTAAACCCTAAAACCCTAAACCCAATATCCAGGTAACCCTGAGGGCCCATGTAGGTATCTGGTAGATCCTCAGGGCCCCAACAGATGCCAATATCCTATTTTGGGGCCTAGGTATGTACTATATAGACGAGTAACCCTATATTCTATCTACTTAAGGGGGCCCATATAATTCACCCCGAAACACGGGACCCCAATATAGAACTCCCAAATACCATAGTCCTTATCATGGGGACCCCCACAAAAGTACACCACAATTTGGGGAAAACCCTGAACCCTATACATCCCTATGTTCCCCCTTTATAACCCTATATAACCGCATATAAGCCCTATATCCCCTATAGACTTTGGAGAAGCGGAAATATCTTCAGGGCGTCCCTAAAGTCCGGGCCCCGCGGCTTACCGGCCGCGTCTCAAAGGCCTCCCAGGCTTCAAAGACCTGGTGCAACGTTTAGGGTCTAGGGTTTAGGGTTTAGGATCTAGGGTTCAGAGTTTAGGGTTTAGGGTTTAGGATTCTTGGGGGGACCCTGGCCAATATGCCTCAATTAACATATATTACGTATATATCATGTGAGAAGCATGGTACAGTTTAGGGCCTAGTACTTTGTTAAAGTATGTTGGGCTCTCTGGGAATGTGGGGAGTGTGGTGGCTCGGGAGGTCTAGAGCATAGAAGTCAGGATTTTATGGGTGGTTCTTTGGAAAACTGTAAGTGGATCATGCAGGCTGCATTTCATAGGCTATTGATGGACGTCATATGGGGCACTGGTGGGACTCCAGTTCAAAGGCGAAAGGGGAAGTCTCTGCAACTTTGGCCATGTGCAGTCATTGCTTTGTATGTCTCCTGTGGAACTCCTTGTAATACCCAGGAATGTGCCCCTCTGCCTCGTCATCGCTCCAAACATCCATGTCATCATCATTGTCATCACCATCGTCATCGTCACCGTCATCATCAGTGCAGCTCTCTACGGGACTGCGGGTCGAACCGTATCTTCACAAACAGCTAGGAGTAAGGTTCAACCTTTAGGACTCTCTCAGCCCAACGATGGTCCCAGAATATCTGAACATTTTTCCTGGATTTTACCAGGATCAATATTGCTCGGCTTATCGCGGCAATTTCCTCGACGGACTTCTATCCTCCCAAACATCTTCAAGACTCAAGGCCTCGGGAGGTCGCACCATGAGGGCCTCAGCGTAAGAGTCGGAGTCAACTTCACATCTGCTATTGCTACTGCTATTGTTCCGCACATGAGATCAAGTAAGGGCATAGCCAATGCTTGTTGGCATGCTTATTGGTATTGCTGCCAGAAATCAGCCTACAAAGGTTTTGAAAACCCAGATGTAAATATATATATATATGTCTACATATATATATATACATACATATATACGTATGCTTTTGTATAGGTCTGGAAGAGCAAGAAGCACCGCCCAGAAACCATCACCAACCCCACTTCTCTCTGAACCCGCGCTGACGCGGTGCTGCCTTCAGAACCCTTCGTAATGGAACAAAGCAAGTGGCTTCCTTTCTATGTGGGTGGGAGCACTCGTGCCGCAGAAATCTTCCCTGGCCGAGCAATTTCTGGCTCCCTCCCAGGTTTAGCGACGCGTTTAAGTGGGATGAAAGCCAAGCATGCCCCAAAACTTTCTCCAGTCCTAGGCCCCAGGATCAGGTCAAAGTTCAGGACTCAGGGCTGTCCCTTTTGCGGATCCATCTCATACAAGTTCCGCGCGAACCTTTTCTTGCTGAGCGCGGTCACAGACTCGAAGGGCCGCGGGTCTATGGCTTGCCAAGCCGTCAGCGCAGCACAGCAGCCTGCTGTCTTGCCTCACAGGAAAGTGGGCCAGGCTGGTTGATATGACCCTCTATGGGGCACATTGATAGGGAAATGAAAAACCTAGCCACATGTGGGTAGACAGACTCTTGGGGATTTCAGCTGCCATGTGACATGATCCAGTGCGAGTTCTGAGCTTCCTGTAACAGATCTGAAAGGCCAGCGTAAACCTGCAGTTGTAGAACAGGTAGCTTGTACGGGGTTGTAGAACTGGCAAAATAATCCTTTGGCCTTATAGGGGCTCCTACGGGGGAAGATCTATGAGTAGATTGTTGTCCAAGCGGCCCTTCAAGCTGTTCAACGTATCCTGCAGCTCCTCTGCAAGGCATCATCTAATGGCGACAATCTTTGGGCACTAGGGGCGTTGGCGGGTGGGCCTGGGGCCTAGCCATTTGGGCTCGTTCGAAAACTCTGAAAAGTTTTGAAAGTTTCACTACTCGGCGCCACTAGAACGCATACTCCAAAGCAGTGTGGTGTGCTAAGTAGATTTCAGATACTGTCTGCTCCAACATAGCTTCATCTTCCGTATTCCTGTCGACAACACAAACATTTCCCTTAAAGGGAAGTGGACAAGGGTAGGAGGACCGTTAATTGTAAGGTCCAAGCTTTCACTTCCCAGTTAGTGTAATGTCTGGAGTCATAAGCTTTGGAATCTATGTTTCAGTCACGAAATGCGTTTAGGCATGCCCACATGGCCGGCAGTGCGTCGAATCTCCCTCAGTGCTTATTCAAAGTATATCCCGGCTTGCGAAGCACTCGCGAGGACCCGACGTTGACAAAACAACGACCTCAACACCCCGTCCCGACAGCACTACAAGTTCCGATTATCTCATATGGTTGTCAGCTGCAGCGTAGACTTTTCAATGCAGGACTGGGTTCTGTTCGAGGGCAGGAACGCCAGCTGCCCAAACCCCAAAAGTCAGAAATCCCCAAATCCTCAGCCCAAATCCTGGCAAAGTATAAATCCTCTAAGCTGCTTTTGCACAATCACGCTTAAATCCTACCTGAACCTCAAAAGTAAGTAAAGTAATTGGCGACACATATTCAAGACAAATACTCCAGATATTTTCGGGCATTAACCAAGAGCTCCTGGGTATTTTTTTGGGGGTTTGCTAAGGTTTGTCGGGTGGGGGATGCCCTAAACCCGAAATCTTACGGGTTTTGGGTCCAAAGGTCTATAGCCCTAAATCCTAAACCTAAAGCCTCAGCCCCTCTATAGACCCCAAGTATCCCCAAATAGAAGCTACATAGACCCTATTTTTGGGTACTTGGGGGGTCTAGGAGGGTCCTAGGGTTTATAGGGTTTAGGGGCTGATTTCGCACGTCACGTCCTGTGGCACAGCCGAGGAGGCACTGCGCCGCCGCCCCAAGCCGTCCAGGAAGCCCAAGGAGTACCTCTGGCTTAAGACTTAAGGCTTATACTGGTTTAGGGTTTAGGGTTTAGGACTTAAGATTTATAGGGTTTAGGGTTGAGGATTTAAGGTGTATAGGGTTTAGGGTTGAAAATTTACGGTTTATAGGGTTTAGGGTACTATACCGGTTATTTATAGGGATAATGGAAAAAGAAAATGGAAGCTACCGTACTATTGAGGGTTTAGGGTCTCAGGTAGTTTAGGGTTTAGGATTTCAGGTTTAGGGTTCAAAAGCCTAAATATCTACCTATTTTGTAGTCCTAGCTTCCTTGTATAGTTATAACCTGAAATATCTCAAGTAGAACCCTCAACATGATATCGGTACCACTTAGGCCCCTATATTACAGAAACCCTATCATCCCAGCCCGGTTTTCTTTTCCATGTCACTTAGGCCCCTAAAGTGACAAGCTTTCGGGTTCGCAAACTTTGGATTGATAAACGGGCTTGGGGCTACTAAGCGGAATTGAGTTTGGAGCACAGCGATGTGGGGGCCTTTTCCGCTTGATGAAGGCACCGGAGGCTAGCTTGCGCGGCGTTCCGGCCCCCCTGTCCAGCTCACTCCTCAAATCAGTCAATAGCGCCATTTCTACCCAGCGACGTGGGGCTCATAAGGAAAAGAATAGGGAAACAAATCCCTACAGCAAACCGAATGCACTGACCATAGTTGGCTATATAATTACATAGTCACACATAACCCTAAACCCACCCCCACCCTACTCAGGACTGAGGAAAGGCTTGTTTCCATTATCCCAATATAACCCCAATATTATACCCTATATAACCCATTATAGTAGTTTCCATTTTCTTTTCCATTATCCCAATATAACCGCATGGTTGGAGGCCCTGCCTGTGGAGGAAGTTCCGCGGACAGAGCTGTGCGTCTCGGAAAAAGGTGGCAACGGATGTGTACCTCCCATCTGTGACCTGCGGGGCGAGTTCATGCTCCAGCATGGCTTGGGGTTTGTAAGGTTCTTTTGGGGGTTTGGGTTCAGGAGTTACGGGTCGGGCTTCATTGTTTAGGGGGTGGCAGTTCAGGGGGTTGAGGATTTACAGTTTAAGGTGCCAACCATGTATCAGGCGCTTACACTGCATTGCGTGCCATGGGCGCTCATGTGCTCCGGATTGATTTTCCCTCAGGCTCATCATGCAATCACCGCTTCAGCACCCTCTATACTAGAATCTCAGCTATAGGATGTCCTGACGGAGTACCTCAAAGTCAGAGGTCCAAGTGTGGAAGTCTGAGCGAACTATAAGATTCTAGAAATTGGTGGACATGGGCAGGCGCTAAAACTGTTGTCTCCGTCCACTTCACCCAAGAAGACGGTCCTCAGAATTAAATTTGCCCAAAAAACACCTGGTAGTTTCCCTAAATAGGGAGACCCCAATATAGACCCCACATACTATAATCCTTATTTTGGGGACCCCCAAAAAGGTAACCCTAATTTTGGGAAACCACCACCTAGAATTTTGAGCAAATGCACCACTTAGGCAAACTTCAAGTCAAGAAGCCGTGGGGTGACCCTTGTAGGCCAAGTGCGAGCGTATCTGGTGTCTTCGCCCGGTCCCAATACCTGTCGCCACCGGATTTTGAGAGGTTCGAAGCAAACAGATTTGGCGTGAAACGCCGGGGAGACAAGAACACAAGAACCTAAAGGATACTTTTTCTTGCTGCCCATCTCCCTATATCTCTGTGAGGTCACTGGTGTGCACTCTTCAGCAGTCGGGGCTTGCGAGGATGCTTATTTTCATATTTCTATGCCGGCGACTGATCCTAACTCATCTAGGAGTTCGTGAATCACAAAGATCCGGGTTGTCAAAGTTATGGTTGCTTTTCACAACCCTTCGGAAATGCAGGTCCCAAAATTAGGAAATCACAGAGCAACCCTCCATCCTTAAACCCAGGTCGCTCACACACAACCAACCCTAAAGCCTTCAAGCCTAAACCTTAAAACAATTATGTAATATAGGCTATAGTGTAGACTCCCCTTGATAACCCCTAGAATACTCCCCTGTATAATACCCCATATAGCCTCCTTTCGAGGAGTTCAGATACTTGCCAAGCCCAGTGGCGAATTATGACCATCGTCACCTGACTACCGGGGTGGTAGGCATGCGCCGAAACCTGCGAGCTCAGCTTATAGTCGGGTCTCTACCTTGAGTGGGCCCCTCTAAAGGGTTTGCAAGAGATATGTAAGGATATACATACATGCACATATATATATATATACATATACATACACACATATACATATAGGCACATACATCAATGGCAGGTTGTGGGAGTTGCTGGATTTACCTGATAAATAGAAGCGCTTTCTTGGATCTTTTTATGGCATGGGTTTTGGATCGTTACTTTACATACTTGGGAGGTCCAGGTAGGGCCAAATGGCACGGGATTTTGGAGCTGTGGTCGCCGTAGTGGCCACCAGGATAAAGGTAATGATTGTATGATCCTGTTTCAAGAACTAGGGGGTAGAGCGAGGACTACTAGTTACGAACAGAACGCAGAATCAGAGGTAGTAGCAATAATGACACTGGCGCTAGGGAACAGAGGAGGTGCTGAAGAAATAGCTTTGGCGGCGCTGATGGTGGAGAGAACCATCACAATCGTACAGTAGCGCCCTGGGAAGTTTTGCTTGCGATAGTTACTTGTGTGGCGATAGAAATGATAAATTAGGCACATGTTAGCTGTGAAGCTGGGTGAGTACATAAAGAACTGGGGCCTTCACATGACCCCCACAAGGCATTCAGCAACAGTTGGAAGAGAGAGCATGCCACAGCATTCCCCAAAATTGAAAGCCAGCACCTTCCTTGTACCCTTAATTGGGGATATATGGTCCCTAATAATGGGTACTTACCCCCCCCTTAATTGGGGATATATGGTCCCTAATAATGGGTACTTAGGCCCTAATAGAGGGTAGGAGGAGGGTCTAGGAGTATAGGCAGTCACGGAGTTTCTAGGGACTGTCAAACTGCTCGTACTCGCCGCTCCCGAATGCGAACTAGTCGTCTCTTCAACTTGCTTGCACCAACAATTTCGCCACGGACTAATTTATCCCCTTCCGCACCCATTCATGACCACCCCCCCACTGTAATGCCATTAAATATTGAGGGGAAAGTTTGTTATCAGAGGGAAAGTCTTCAGCCCTCCTGGCACAAAACTCGCGGGATCCCTACCTACATCCATCCATCCATCC
>CAJNIZ010036136.1:0-11435 GCA_905231905.1 Symbiodinium pilosum | reverse complement strand
CCTACCTACATCCATCCATCCATCCATCCATGCATGCATACATACATACCTACACGCACACATACACACATAACAAATTGTGGGTTAAACTAAAATGCTTGCAAGGATCCACCCACCCCCACTCCAAGCCCTGAAGCAGCCGTCAGCCAAGACCTATACACCGAAGGGTGCACGTACCCAATAATCGGGTACTGAGGGTTTGGGTACTAGTAATTGCAATACAGCTTATGGGGGAGTATATGATCATTGAGTACATGGACCCTTAGGGTCAGTTCTAAGCCCTAAGCCCCGATCCCTAAAACCCAAAACCTTGAAAGCCTAAAACTCTAAACCTTACGCCCTAAAACCCTAAACCTTTAAACCCTAAAACCCTAAACCTTAAACCCTAAAACCCTAAACCTGCGAACCCTGCCTTTGTGTGGGTGAGGCCTGGCTTGCCACGACCTCCCGAAATTGTTCGGCCAGCATCCTGACAGTACCCAGGGGCTCCCTGAACCCTAAGGGGTTTAGGGTTATATAGGGATTATATGGGGATTGTATAGGGATTATATTGGGGTTATATTGGGATAATGGAAAATAGACCCACCAATGTAGTTACGTTTTGTGTTTGTTATGGTTTTTTGGTTAGGATTCTTAATAGGACTACCAAAAAGGTACAACATTGGAGGGTCTAGGTAAACCCTGGGTAGTTTAGAATAATCTCAATTCTGAATAGGGATAATAGAAGCGAAAATGGAAACTATTATAAGGGGTTATATAAGGGTATATTTTGGGGTAATTTAGAATAATTTCTATTTCCCAATAGGGATAATGAAAAAGAACATGAAAACTATTATAAGGGGTTATATATGGTACATATTGGGGTAATTTTGAATAACTTCTAATTAACAATAGGGATAATGAAAAAGAACATGGGAACTATTATAATGTGTTGTATAGGGTATACATTGGGGTAATTTAGAACAATTTTAAGTTCACAATAGGGATAGCGAAAAAGAACACTGACACTATTATAACGGGTTATATAGGGTATACATTGGGGTAATTTAGAATAATTTCAAATAAATGGAAAAGATGATGGCAACTATCATAATGGGTTATGTAGGGTATGAATTGGGGCAATTTACAATAATTTCAATTCCCAATTTAAGGCCATTCTGGTGCTATTCCCTATATTAACCACCATTTAGGGTGAGGTCGGGTGAGGTCGCTTTAATTTGCCCAGTACAATTTGAGGCCCTAAAACCAAGTAGTTCCTTTTGGGGGTTGTTGTGGGCATTTGTTGGAAGGGGATTAAAACATACTACGACCCAAACAAGAAGTACATACTACGACCCAAACAAGAAGTACATAGGAGGCTCGGGGTAGGGTGTAGAGCATGGGTTAGGGTTAAGGTTCAGGGTTTAGGTAGGGTATGGGGTTTAGGGTACGGGGCTTAAGATACATGGCTTTGCGGTATTGAGAAGCAAAGGCTCAAATGGGTTTAGGGTGGAGGGTTGAGGAGGCTTAGGGAAGCATTTCTCACAGTGTCGGCAGTGGATGGTGTCCAGACTTCATAGTACCAGCTCAACCATAGGGACGCATGAGCTACAGTCAATTTTCACATATCTTTGGTGTACATGGGTCCCTACTGGGAAATTTAGTAGGGGATGTACTAAACTACCGAGCGGACCCCTATGTCAACCCTTACTGGCCCCTTGGTAACCCTAGTATTGAACAATAGCTCACATGAAACAAAACTTTGTCTTGATGCCAGCCAAGCGTCCTCGATCACTACCTTCACGAAAGCAGCATCAAAAACACAGAAACTGCCTGATGCCCTAACAAGAATACTGACACCTTAACTTAACCAAATACTAAAAACACACACCTTGCTCAAAACAACTATTCCTATTGTGGCATACCAGAATATATTGGGAACATATGATCTCAAGTGCTTGGCGAGGTTAGAACTAGGGCGGGGGATCAATGCAAATGGAGAATTGCAAGGCATCCTAACACCTGGCCTGCTAGAGCTGCAGCAAGTGTTTGTAGATTGGGAGCCTGCCCTAGCAGAATATCCGAAGACATAAAACCTGTATATAATCTCCGTGTTCATGTCATTCACGTTGGTGATCGTGCTCCTTCCTTTCAAATATCTATGGTGAAGTTGCCCTAGAAACCATCGCAAAATCCTAAGCCTTCAATAACGCGCTGAGCAGTACGACCCAGTAGCAAAATGCTGGGACTTCGGAAGTGCTTATACCTGGGTATATAACCCGACTCGCAACTGGG
The DNA here is from genome assembly GCA_905231905.1 of Symbiodinium pilosum. Lineage (NCBI taxonomy): Eukaryota > Dinophyceae > Suessiales > Symbiodiniaceae > Symbiodinium > Symbiodinium pilosum. Next base: position 9,161 of record CAJNIZ010036136.1, on the reverse strand, counting down.
TTAGCATACATAAGTCCAGTGAGGGGGGTTTAATATACCAGTGACTAAATCACATGATCCCTAAACCCTAAACGCGATATATCCCTCGTATCCCTTTAAAGGGACCAAACTACTAAGTCTCATGAACCCTAAACCCTTAGCTTTACATATCCCCAGAACCCCTGTAAAAGGGACCAGATTCAACCCTAAACCCTAGTTTGAACCCTAAACCCTAAATTGCACACTAAACCCTAAGCCCTAAACCAAAAAAAATGACCCTAGATCCCTAAATCCCTAAACCCTTATTTTTAAATCCGAGGAAGGGCCGGCCTGGGCACGAATTTCAGTGATCGCTGGTTCCATCCAACCATGAGTTAGGACCACATAGTCCTGAGAACAAGAAGTAGCAGTGGTAGTAGTAGTAGTAGTAGTAGTAGAAGAAGAAGAAGAGGTTGTTGAAGTTGTTGTTGTTGTTGTTGATGATGTTGTTGTTGTTGTGGTGGTGGTGGTGGTGGTGGTGGTGGTGGTGGTGGTGGTGGTGGCGGTGGCCGTTATTGTTGTTGTTGTTGTTGCTGCTGCTGCTGCTGTGGTTGTAGTTGTAGCCATGCATGTAGTTGTTAACGGCTGGGTAGGCATAATTCTAGAAATTACTCTTATCTGCGGCAGCCATCAATCTCAACCTCAAATTGGTTGACCCGAGGCGGGTCATAGAACTGCCGCCTGAATGCCTCTTCAAAGTCTTTGTAGGTACCATGTACTTTTTTGAGCTGTAAAGGTTATCTTTCGAAAGACGAACCGTTCAGGCTTCTACATTACCAAAACAAGGGGGTAGAGCGCTGAGATTGGGGCTTCTCAACACCGAGTCCGCAGGGATGTTAGGCTAGGCAAGATACAAAAAGTTGACCCATTCAACCAGGCAAGCATCACGCAGAATCTGGCCCGTCACCAGTTGCACCTCTCACTTTAAGCTTCTGGGCTCTACAGGGCGCAGCATTTCGGAGTTTATGGTCCACAGTGTCTACAATCTGCACTGTAAGGCCCAAGAGAATCTCTGAGGCTGTCCCCCGCAGATTCCTTAAAAGTCCAGCGAAATCACTTGAGATCTGAGGAGGACTGGATGGAGTTTCTCGGCTTTGCTTGCTGTCAAGGCCACCCCCCAACATGAAGGCCCTTCGGGTGCAACCTATGCCAGGTTGTTCCTTTTCCTGGGAAAAGCAAAAACAAGGGTACCACAAAAGACCTGGGCGCATCGCAAGTGCATTGAGTTAAAGTTCAACTCACAGGAGTTTACAATCCAGGGCCTCGCGTTTGAGGTCAAAAAAGGCACTTTATAGCATATGAGGGGGTTAGATTAGGGGTTATATAGGGATACTGGAAAGGAAGATGGAAACGAATATAGTATAAGGTGATCTCCGCGCCTGCAGATCGTAGTAGGACTCGAAGGATTTGGCAGCCAAGATCAACCCGGAGCTTGGCACATCTAATCGGTGGAGAAATCCTTAGGGTTTATAGTCCCCTAAGTAGATAGAATATGGGGTAGATGGGGATTTTATTGGGCAAATCCATATTCTATCTGCTTAAGGAGGACTGTAGGATTTGGCGTTGCAGGTTTGTAGTAGTTTTTTTTGGTCTGCGGATGTCAGCGGAGGAAGCCTGACCTGGTCCTCCCTCCACACAACAGTCTGACTAACCTGGTTTTACGGGCAAACTTGGACCGCATCAAGACCACTTCACTGTCTGGCTCTCTGCGAGCAACAAGCTCGGCCTTCCAGAAGGACACCCAGCTGAAAAAAACACACGGCAAACTCGTCATTAATCGGTTCAAGCAGCAATTATGCAGGAGGGATGTCTATGTCAGGAAGATGCATAACGTAGGGATTCGATGTTGGCATCTGCCTCTAGCATTGCCGTAAAGGACATGCATCAATCCGGCCAGGGTGCCATGTTCGTGCTCCTCGTCATGGAGAATTGGGAGCTTGTTGCCTTTCAGATAGCATGGCGGAACATCCAATGGTGATTTGTGATGGCTTGACTTCTACACTGGGCAATAGCACGATAAGTCGAACTCACTGTGGAGAATGCCGCTGCCACTGCGCACGACTCAAACAACGACAAGCCGAGAAGCAGAACATGGCGGACATGAAGCTCGAGAGTTGCGGGAAATTCGAGTTGTCGTCGTGCACTTCATAGTCGGCCGGCTTCAATAAAACCGCTCCTGAAGCCGCTATGAGAGCTCTAAAACTCTAGACTTCTGCATGCCGGCCACCTTGTGTGGACTGCTACGGCCGGTTCACAGACAGGGTGCTCCATGGGCCCTCCAAATCATGCGCCTGTTGGAATAACATGCACTATGGCTTTGAAGTAAGATGCTCGGGGCTTTGGCAGCTACCCACATGCATTGCGCGCATGTGGCCGCAGCCCGACAGATGAGCCAAGCAACGGTCGACGGAATCCAACACGATCATCGGCTGCGAGTCTGCATGCAATGGGAGCCGACCACCTGGTCACACGCAGATGGCTTGATCAGGAAACCAAGCCCTATATAGCCCTGTGTAACACTTTTTGCCCGTATACAACTTTATATAACCCAAAACTCCCATTTCTCAGGGTGCGGGCGCCCTCAAACTATGGACTCGTCCTTCTACCCAGCTTCAAAGTATTCACAGCTTAGCTGGTAGGGGAAGCTAGCATTGCTTGAAACCTACTATGCATGCTGGAATCAAGAGGAAATCTGCCAATAATGCCAGGCTGAAGCAGCAACACAAAGTTTCAGAACTTTCTACAGCTTAGAGTCCAATACCTTAAAGCGGATGATTACTCAACTGAGCTTCTTGGAAGAGGCCTTACCAAAGCATGAGTCCTGCATAATACTGCACACCTGCCAGCTCTTGTAGAAGCCTAGTCAACAAGTCATGTCGCCAAACGATGCTTGTCAAGCCCCACGAGGCCATCCGTGCCCACACCACAAGAGCAAACATATTTTAGTACCCTGCTGCTTAAGCAGTGAATAAAATAGCCTAGAATCCGCAACCTGAGCCCTTAAGTGACAAACCGCTACGACTGAAAGCTTGCATCATGATGCTTTTCCCGAATCATCCGCACACGGGTTCCCGTTAAGTGTTGAGGTCCAGGGGTCTAGGAGGTGAGTGAAAATTGCGGAGTTGTGTTCGCGGAGCGTTCGCGAGTGTCGCGCCCCGACTGCAGGTCTGGAAACGCCCCGAAGGGCGCCATCCTCCTGCCGTCGCTTTTGGACCTCCGTGTCCAGAGAGGAATGTTCAGCGGGAAATGGAGTGGAGAATGTGGAAGGTAGAATGGAGATTGTGGAGTGTGGCGAATGTTGTGGAGAATGGAGAGTGGAGTTGAGAGTGGAGCAGGGTATGGAGCCTAGAGAGTGGAGTGGGAGGAAGGGAATGGAGTGAAGAGTGGAGACTGGAGACTGGGGTGTGTGGAGAGTGGAGTGGAGCTCGGAGAGCGGTGAGTCAACAATGGAGAATGGAGTGGAGAGTGGCGTTGATATTAAAGTAACGTGTACAGAATAGAGGGTGAGTGGATGGAGTGGAGAATGAAGATTGGAGAGTGGAGTGTCTTCGTCGCGCGTTCTGCGTGTCGTGTCGTGCCTGACGCCTGAAAAAATTGGCTTAACGTCTGTGACAGCTTTCAGGCTTAGTTGTGTCCAGCCTGCCACAACCCTTCAACCTACTGCGTTGCTGTCAAGGAACTTAAACAATTTCACCATAATATGGGTATATAGAAAATACTAGGGTTTCCTTATCAAAGTCATTAAGTTCCTTAACATCCACCCAGCTTATAGACCCTTGAACCTTGAAGGGATCTCCAGACACTGGCCTTTGGTTAGCTAGCAATGAAGGAAGAAGGAATGGATCCTTGTAGTAGTCCCTATATAACCCATTATAGTAGTTTCGATTTTCTTTTCCATTCCTACCCTCAACCCTATATAACCCTATACAATCCCCACATAATCCCTGTAGTTTCAAATTGTCTTTTCCGTTCCTACCCTAAACCCTAAACCCTATATAACCCTATACAATCCCTATGTAATCCCTGTAGTTTCCATTTTCTTTTCCATGCCTACCCTAAACCCTAAACCCTATATAATCCCTATATAATCCCTGTAGTTTCCATTTTCTTTTCCATTCCCCCAGTCCCAGCTAACCACAGGGCCAGTACAAGGCCCGGCACCGCCCTGGCCTGGGGTCTTTGGAAAGTACGTCTTCTGAGTACGGTCCAGAAGGCCTGCGCTACGAGCTGGCCGATTCAAAGAGGATCTATAAGGGTTATATACGGATATATAGGGATATAAGGATATGTAGGGGTCATATAGGGGTATATAGGGATACATGGGGGGTATATAGGGATATATAGGATTTAGGGAGTAGGGTTTAGGGCCTAGGAGTTGGGCGCATATGACATTAAAAAGCGTGGGTTATAGGGGTTACAGAAGGGGACATGGGATATATGGGGTTTTGGATTTAGGGATTAAGGGTTTAGGGGTTCCTTAAATTAGGTGTGCCGTTTTGGGGGTCCCATCATAAGGATCGTACCATTTTGGGGTCCATATTGGGGTCATTTAGGTTTAGGGTTGTGGGCTAAAATTATCCTGAGGTCAGTTTGAAGGGGACATGAGCTACAGTCAATGTTACCTAGATAGTTACTGGACACGGCTTCCTTTGTAAGGACTATATTAGGGACCATACTCAACCACAAGCGGGACCCCTATGTCCACTGTTAAGGGTCCCTTAATAAGTAAGGCTAGTGTTGACAGTAGCTCACATGGCGTTCAGGGATGGGGACCTTAGGATGCGAGGTTGCGAAGCTATGAAATAAGAACTCATCAGACATCTCTGCGCAGCGTCTTGCGCAGTGTGTAGGTGGCTTACTCACTGAAGACTGCCACATGGCTTGAAGTTCGTAACCTGACAGCTTGCTCCAGTAAGACTTTGTAACATGTTGAGTGCCTCGGACTTTGAACACGGTGCAAGGGATATCCAATGATACAGTTTCAACCCTGAACCCCAACAAACTACCAGTGTATGAAGAAATGCCCATGATCTCTGAACTTTCTAGCGCTGACCTTCGAAACGCTTTCTGCGAGGAGTATGGCTTGCCCAGGCCCAAGGAGCATGTAACACTTCTGTCGTAGCATAACGTGTCTCATGCCTTTCTAAGTGTAGCATAACTCGCGGCCGCACAAATGCTAGCAATGAGGCCGCCAAAGCCAGCTCAGAGGATCCAAAAGACCAGCACCAAGCATATCTGCAGCAGTGATGTAGCACCACATAATTAATCCGCCCCTCTTGCCTCCTAGGTGGAGAAGCTCTCTTCGAATTCGGCTGCAAGCATCGGCTGTAAGTGTGCCAGAGAAAGTACAAGCCCATAGTGAACCTGGGGGGCGCTTGGGCAATTGGGGGTCTAGGGTTTAGGCTTATGGGGTTTAGGGTTTAGGGTTTAGGGTTTAGGGTGGAGTGCAGATGGCAAAAACATGAAATAATACTAGTTGTTCTTGTCCTTGCATTTTGCAGTGTCGAGGAGGGATGCTTGCGCTTTGCCCTTGCGCGGATCTTGCGCCAGCTTGCACTGGCAGGGGTTTTACAACATCAGCTAACTTAACCCTAGCTGCATTACAAGCCCTTGCGCGGAATCGTAATCACGTCCCGAAGAACCGAATGAATGACGCCACAAAACAAGGGTCCATTGGGAAATCAACGTGTAAGGGCCGAGCCCAAAGTATCCAACATCCTTGTCATCTGCATCCGTCTTGGCATGCCTTCCCAATCCTCAGCGAGCTTAGATGTCGGAATTTCTGAGCGTGGTCCCTTCTTAATGGTCTGTACTGCAAGGTTGAAGGGTAAACATGTGAGGTGAGCCATTACCCGGTGCCCGATGCGCATCTACATGATAGCTACCTTGAGAATGTGCTGGGGATGGTTCAAGGGTGCTATAACATACGTCAGGGCGTCGGGCTGGAGGTCGTTGAGGCGACAATTTGTGCAAGTCGAGTGTCCAAATTATACAATCTGTCGGCGACCTCCCGCTGAAAAATCAGCTGCACCAGCTCATCCTGTGCAAAAGCATATAAGAGTCTTAAGAAAGTAAGGCCAAAGTTTGAAGGTACCGTGTATAAGGGTCACAGCTTGTGGTGCGATTGGGGACGTCCTCTGTTCTTGAAATGCTCCAGTACAGGCTTATGCATCCACTGCCAGAGTCTTTGAGGGAGTGAGCTTTCGCATTCCAACATTTTGGCTAAAATTGAACTGCTATGCCGCTTAGATTACTTGAACCCCTACGCCTTAAACCTTGCACTGCAGGCTTGACCAACTTCATGTGTCCTTGGTGCTTCCGCATGCCCCCCATAGGACCTCAGTTCTTGAGTTGTTCAGCACGGCCGGGCTGTGTGCTTTGTGCGCTTCACGAATTTCATTCGCAGCCTTGTGCCTCTGGGTTCCATTCCCAACTGGCAAGGTCGAAAGTCTGGGGGCACAGCAGCCTGAGCTTACCCGAATCTGTGCTGTATCCTAGACTGTGTTCTAGCATGAAAAATGCAGGGCATCATCCCTATGTGCCCAGGCATGGAAACAACGTTTGAGCACACACCTTGGTTCAGCACGACTCTGAAAAGAACGAGCCATTGTGCAGATGCTCGTTTATGCGCTCTCTGGCTTTACATAATCATGCTGCTAGCTGGAATTCCGGAGGTTCAACTGCGGAGTCTGCCTCTCAGCCACCGTAATCAATCAAGCCTCTTACGCACCAAAAGCCTCGGGGAAATCTAAACAAGTTCCCAACTTTGTATCTTATGCGGCTATTCACCTTACTTGCTGCTAGCAGGGAAGAAGGGAACACAATTAATTAATCCCTACATAATCCCAGTATATTCCCTTTTCCCTATTAGCCCCTATAATTCACGGCTTGTTTCAGGAGAACTAAATGTCAAACAACTTGAGCCTTGGCTGGGCACCACAACCCCCAAAACGAGCCCAACAGAGCTGGACGGGGTTTTGGGTCAGGGGTTAGGGGGCTTAGGGTGGTGGACAGCTACCAAAGAGCTCCCATGTAGCTCTTTTTGGGGTAGAGTATGATAATCCCCTCTCAAAACCAGACCAAACCCTAAAAGAACCTTTGAGTACGGTTACCCAAACGCTCCCTAGAATAAGCCTGTGGCATTCAAGCCACCATCAGAAGCTCACCGAAACGAAATTCTTCAACCTGATGTCGAGCATGTTCGCCTGCAAGGTAGGATTGGGGCATGGCTACACAAGGATTATGTGGGACTATATAGGGGTTATATATGTGTATATATATATATACACATATAATTTAGGGTTTGGCGATTTGGGGTTTCTCATCCAAAATTACAACGAAACATGGAGAATCAAATGGAAACAAACCTGGCAAATGAATGCAAATGACATGGAAACTGGGTTGATGTAGGGTTTATAGGGATTATGGGTTTCCCCAAATTGAGGGTCCCCTTTCGTGGGTCCCGATGATACGGATAATAGCAGTTTGGTGTCTATATTGGGGTTCCCTCCCCCTATGAATACTACCATGTAGAGTTTCTCATCAAAACAAGGGAGGCATGCGTTACTGGATATAGACGGGTTTACAAGGATGTGTAGGGTGCTTTGCCACTCGTTTGGCCAGATACGGCAAAAGGCCCAAGTTCGGAAGGTTTTCAATGTGGGTGAGGGTCTGGGATACGCGTGGCTTCATAGCAGAACGAGACCTGGAACAACTGTGAAACGACAAAGTTTCTTTCTCTATGGCTACGCAGGGTGTGGGAATACGGGTTGCGCTGGTTGGGTTACGGAGCTATTTCAGCTGCCAGTTCTCCGAGAAAACCTAGGGCTCAGGCCCAAGTGCTCCAAAGTTTGTGCGGGGTTTGGGCCGGCAGAGGGTTTCACGGCTTTAGGGCTTGGCATTGCAGAGCTTAGCACATGAGATTCGGCCCAGGCCCAGATCCCCTACATGCTGGTGTGAAGGTATCTGTTATTCTCCAATAGTCTTTGGGCTGATGGGGGCCAGAGGTATGGTATGATCGAATCAGTTATCGCTGCTCTTTTTCTTGGCATTCCTTGAGCGTGTGAGATATATTCCAGCCGAGATGCTCAAAGCCGTCGCGAATGAAGGATTGATCGCACCCATCTTAGCTCTCAAGACTACATGTCAGATAGCAGCAGCTTCACAATGAGGTGGGGGATGGGGGGGGGATATTGAATGGACGTGCTTGGATGCCATAGCTTTGTCAGCGCATAGCTAAAGATGTGGTAATTTACCAGCTGACGGGCTTCTTCAAATATTTTTCAAAACACAATACCACAAATCCTGGGTTATAAGGAATCCAAGGAAGGGGCCCCTAATGTCGGCCCTATTCGGCCACGGGCATCTCGGTTCTACGTGAGGAATAGGCCTTGGACTGCCTGGTTTTCAAAACTTGGGGGGGATTCTTCTCCAGGCTACATAGAAGGCTCAGGTAGAAATACTGGGCGATCTATACCAGGGCCCTCATTCATGAAAACTGCACCTGTGCTTGTGATGTAATGACAGCTGACCATTGAACGGCAATTTTCGATGATCCGACCGAACTGTTAACCCCCAATGGCATTGTCCTAGAATCCTTGAATGACGGTATCGAGACAGGCTGGCTTTTGACATAAAGCTTATCCAAGTGGTGCAGCATCCAGCATTCACCTAAAAGGACCTCTTCTTCTGATTCATGCGGGTAACTCTCAAAATTAGGGTCCCATTTTGGTGTCCGAAATATTAATTAGGTGCCGTAGTATTACCTGTAGTCAAAAGAGGTCCATAATTTTGGGAACAACCCATGTGCGCATGGTCCCCAAGCGAAGCTGTGCTTTGCAACTTGGTCCGCGGCCATGGAGCTGGACCACCTGAGGGTTTACTCAGACCCCCAGAGGGATCTATAAATCAGATCCCCCAGAGCCATGTGGGAAATTCTATACTTCTATAAGGATTAAATAAGGGTTAGAATAATGGGTCTATAAAGGGGATCTGATTTTTAGATCCTCTTAGAGGTCTGGGTAGGGCATTCAGCCATGAGGATGTACCTAAACCCCGAGAGTATGTAAAATAATAGCCCTAAACCCATAATAACAGCCATAAAGGCCATTATTTTACACATTTTTGGGGTCCAGGTAGGCTTT